>LR991035.1:6779116-6957510 GCA_905163495.3 Cosmia trapezina
TACGAAATAATTAATGATTAAACGAACTTACCTTAAGTGAAGTTCGATCATAATTATACGAAGGCTTTATCCGAAGAGATTAGGATATATAGAGATTACATGTAGTAGACATACGGTGTCGCCATCTGCACTGTTTGAGAGTTTTTTTTTTTTTTTTTCAATTCCCGCCTCCGTATGACAACCCCAGCGAACTTCATTTACTTCAGAGCATCTGGTTGATATTTGAATACACTGGGGAGATGGGAGGGTGGGATCCTAATCTCTTCGGATAAAGCCTTCGTATAATTATGATCGAACTTCACTTAAGGTAAGTTCGTTTAATCATTAATTATACTCGGCTTTATCCTCAAGATTAGGATATATAGAGATTACATGTAGATGTTGAGAGTTCATTATGAAAATATCAACAATAAATTAAACACAGTTTTGAAGAAAACCGAGGATTTTAAATATTTCCTTCAATGCAAAAATAAATTTCATAATTTTCTCATCATCAATAATAATGATTTAGGTTGGTAGGTATGTACCTAATCAATCAGTATTTAACAAATGCTTTAGAATTCTACGGTGACTAGGTGTAAAAACCAAATGTTTTGAATTATCGCTCCAGCCTGCTGTTTATGGCTTACGTCCAAGCTTACTCCACGTTGGTGTGCCTTAGCAGTACCTAGTTAGCAGTAAATAAGGACATATCTATTCCACTATTATTTAACGTACATTTAAATCCATCTACTCAATATCTGCAGAGTCATAGAATTAAAAGGTTTCTTTAAACTTTTATAGAGATTATCATCACTGTATCATAGAGATGTTGTTATTGAAATATAGGTGAGATTGCAATGCAATCAAATAATTTTAGAAAATGTCTTCATTCTATATATGCGGTTGCAAGTGCAAGTAAAGTTATTCATTTCTTAGATATTTTCTCTCGTACCAGTTAGCCAAAAAGTTAAGGAATATGGATGTGTCCCAAGTTATAGGTAGCGGAGGACGCAATCTAAAAATGTCTTTGTACAGTCGTCTAAACTTTACCTAATTCTTGGTCAAGAATCAGGGCAACTTTATGTTCCGTTTTGAGTACCTGAATTAAGTAGGTATACAATTCTGTTAAATCAATAATTATTACAATTGGAACCGAGGCTACATAATTAAAATAATCAACATTATTTATTTTTCAAAATTGCACCATTTTTGAGGCACGTATGATATTGCTTTAGTGAGTTTTCTGACAGTGAGGGTATCATTAGCGGTATAGCGGTACCTATAGAATCTGGTGGCACATATCTTGTCAGAAGGGTCCTGATAGTATTCCGGCAACCAGGGTTAATTAAGTTTTTAGTTGATTGAAATACCTATCAAAGGTTCAGTTATGAGTACCCACACTGTTAAATAACGGGTAGGTACCACGGCTGTGGGCTGTGGGATACATCGGTACTGTCATGATGCCCTTAGCCTTATCAATAGCTATTTTTCTAAATGCCTTCAGTATGGTAGCTATTGGAGGAAACTGAAAAAATAAGTATCCGACCACGAGATTGTGAATGCGTCCATAACAGATTCATCAGGGTCTCTATGCCAGGACGGACGCCACAGAATATGTCTGTGGGACGACTATTTTTTTTTTTTTTTTTTGGCTAGTACTGGCAAAAGTTAATTCCTGGAATTCCGAAACTATTTATGACGCGAATACTAGTAAAATACGTTCTTCACCCAAGTAATAGGTATTCGTGAGGTGAGGAAACTGAACAGCTCCCATACGGTTAATGTATGAATTAGCGGTGGTATTATCAATTCGTAATAGTTTGCAAAGGTCTAAGTCCTAAAAAGGCGGCAAAACTTTCCAAATAATTTCTATATAGCGATCTTTTACTGTAGGTCCACATCCCGGTCGCACGTTCGTTCCACAGGCTGCTCCCCAGCATCCCATAGTTGAGGCATCACTATAAATATATTCTAGACTAAAGTTAACTTGTTTTATTTTGTTAAAGGGACTTTTCAAGCGTGAGCCCACCATTTGAGGTCTGGCATGATAGACTGTGGAATAGTCATTATTTGTTGTTGACATGGTCTTTTATGTTCAGTTAGCGCTCAAGATCCATAATGTAAAGCCAGCCGTATTCAACGGCTGGGCATGCAGGGGTGAGCAAACCCACTAAACAAGAGTATTCCCGGACAACTATTTAAACAACAATTAAATAAAAATTTGATTCTACCGTTTTTCTGTAGGCAAATCTGTAACCGTTTTGAGTCTTTAATCAAACCCAAGAATTTACAAGAATAAGGGATAAGAATACTTTTTTCAGTATTTACTATGAACCCTAGAGCCTTCGATCAGAACTTTAGTAGTGTCCGATATGTTTTTAGGCATGATTCTAAAGAGTTTGAATAAGTTAGGTATTAACTAAATATATAATTATTAAAATATGTCCGCAAGATCTAAGTAAATCGATCACTGGTTTCATGATCTTCGTGAAAATAAAGGCCATGTAAATCATGGTTCAGGTTCATGGTATTCAGTCCCCTTTGACTTTGGAATGACCAAGACATTAAATTCATGTCAGCCATTTTCAAATTGAAAGCGAAGGTATTTTTTAAAATAATCATGAATTTGTATCAAAAAATTTAGGTCTTTTAGATCAAATTGTACGCAATTAGCAATCCTTAGGAATAAGCATAACGGCCGTGCGTAGCTCTTCAAGTTTAAAATGTCATGTACTTATAGATAAACTTATTTTAGTGCCTTTACATAATAATATACCCAAATCTTGATTTGCCTTTTTATTTTGGAACTAAAAATATTGGGTAGGTACAAGAATTGCTCAGCACAGGATTTACATTCTGCGAGGGCTCTTACTCGTATATAGTAGGTAGGTACTAGGCAGATCATCAATTTGATCTTTCAAATTGAGCTTTCTCAGAGATGGAGTAAAGCCTAAACGTAGGAATAGTGGTCTCGTTCACAGGCCTTGAAAGTGGAAATTAATAACCATCAATCCGATCTGATAGAATGTTCATACCACCCTTCAAGTGACCACTGGTTGCGAAAGTAAGATAGCCTACGGTATTTTACCGATTCTATCGGCGCGACGGTGGCTGCGAATCCGATCTTCACGCGACGATTGTTTCGAATAGTTGTCTTGATGACTCTTTTAAGTAGGCTCCTTCGTCCTCTGAACCCCACCACCTCCACCACAACAGTTTAAATTTCTCTGGTGTGGTTTATTTTTACAAGTTCCTGCGTGTGACAGATCTGACCATCACACAGCAGTTTGATAGCGTTCATGAGTAGTTTGATTAGTGCCTTATTCTCTGGTTCCGATGAAATCGGAAAGGTGAGCGCTTCAGCTAAACACGATGTCACAGAGGCAGTTTTTTTTTTTTTTTTTTGTTTGCGTTCGATGCCTTTGGCTCTGAGATGGCAGCCTTGACCTCAGGATTGAGAACGGGGGCATCAATTAAAGTGCAATTAACTGGGGGCAAATATATCTCCAAGAGTTCCGTGCGCTCTTCCTTAGATAATCCTGTAGCAACTATGTGCTGCAGGCGAACGCAACATCAGATTGAATATTCATACCATACATATTGGTCCGAGAGGAGGGTGTCCCGCCCTAATATATCCAGCAGTTCAACATCAGCACCAATGCTGCAGGTGACGCTTCTGTATGCAGCGGTGGCATAGGCACCCGCAGTGCAGTGGTTGCGGATTAACATCGACGCTTGTCGTAGTTATAGGCATGTCTGAACTGGACATTAAACCGTTTTAGGTATTTATTTAGGTAAAGTGACAGCCCCATAAGCTGACCGCATTACCCTAGTCTAATAGTAGGACTGCACTATAAATATGGGTACCTACTAACCTAAAACTCCTATAAGTCGTTATTATAACTCAAGTTAGTAAAGTGACATTCCCGAAAAATGCCCGCATTACTTTCGATATCAGATTGAATGTGGTTGCATAATGTAAATAATGCACCTTTAATAGTAAAGTAACAGTCCCACAGACTGCTCGCAGTACTATATAATAATCGCAAAGTGACATTCCCAAAAAATGCCCGCATTGCTCTCGTTATGAGACTAATCGTGGTTACATAATTTAGATAGGTACCTTTAATAGTAAAGTAACAGTCCCACAGACTGCTCGCAGTACTATAAAAATCGCAAAGTGACATTCCCAAAAAATGCCCGCATTGCTCTCGCTAAGAGACTAATAGTCGTGGTTACATAATTCAGATAGGCACCTTTAATAGTAAAGTAACAGTCCCACAGACTGCTCGCAGTACTATACAAATCACAAAGTGACATTCCCAAAAAATGCCCGCATTGCTCTCGTTATGAGACTAATCGTGGTTACATAATTTTCACAAATTTTCATAATTTTCATAATGAACAGTCCCACAGACTGCTCGCAGTACTATAATAATCGCAAAGTGACATTCCCAAAAAATGCCCGCATTGCACTCATGTTGTAACTTGGTTCAATAATCACGTTCCCACAGATTGCCCGCAGCACCAGTCAAATGTGAGAATAATGTTCGTAAAGCGTAAGCGTCAATAAGTAGGGATAACCCCTCAGGTTAACCGCATTATTACATTATCAAACATGTGGGTAGATGAAAATTTTTTACCTTCAATGCATCAAAGGCGCTCGGGCAGCGGCGGCGCGGGCGCCGACGTGCCACGCCGCCGCAACCTTAACCTTGAACGTGAGCGCGACGATGTAGACGTCGAACTTGACGAAGAACGCGACGGTGACTCGACGATGATGATAACCGCCTCCCTGCTGCTTATGTCGTCGTGCGTGCAATAAATTCCGTTCTAACGTCTTAAATTTACTGGCAAAAGCTTCATAATTCTCTTCCACTGGTCGAGAACGTTTAGTTAGGGTCAGAAACTCAGAACGGACGATGCACAGCACAAAATTTTGAAATTTTTACAGAAAGTGTGCGTATTGGCGAAGCACTGAATGTGTAATGAAGTTCGCTGGGGTTGTCATACGGAGGCGGGAATTGAAAAAAAAAAAAAACTCTCAAACAGTGCAGATGGCGACACCGTATGTCTACTACATGTAATCTCTATATATCCTAATCTTGAGGATAAAGCCGAGTATAATGAAGTTTCGACAGCTTATTTAATTTGAACTTAGGTAGAGGAGCTCGTGGCTAAGTAGAGGAGCTCGTGGCTAAGTAATAACAGCCGCACGGGTCGATCCATCAGGTTAAGCTACGCTTGCCGGGGTTGGTCAGTGGATGGGTGACCATCTTTACATACCGAGACTCCTCCGTGCCTCGGAAAGCACGTTAAGCCGTTGGTCCCGGCTGCCCCAATAACTTTTTTAGCACACATGGGATCGATGGGGACTTTTGACACTTTATTTCTAATGGTGTACCCAAGGTCTCCACCTAAATTTAGCTTTGTCGGAATTTTTGTTAGTTGAAATGTCTATTTTGACCGGACTAAACGCGCTACACAGTCGCATGTGGCAGTAAAACATTATAATCAATTTCTTTTTTTATTATCTGAGTACGTATACTCACAACTTACCTACCTAACACTAAACACACACAAGACAATAACACACACATAACAAACACACACACACAACTAAACACAACAGACTCACGAATTAGTGTTACTGTGAAATATCCAACATTGCCCCCAAGGGAAACTTTGCCCGAAGAACAATGTATACCTAAGCATATCTTTGATGTTCAAAAATATCTTAATATTATGGCAACATTGATTGACTTTGGTGGAAAATAGGTTATGTGTAGGCAATACTGACTATCGTGTTTGTTGCTAGCTTCGCTTAGTGACTTATTGGAACTCGTCGAGTGAGGTGCGTATTTTTGCGGGCAAATTTTAGTGCAAATTTCAACGTACATTCTCTGTCTGTCTGTCCGTCCGTCCGTCTGTCTGTCTGTCTGTCACAGCTGGATATATCTCAAGAACTGCTAATGCTATCAACTTGAGTTTTAGATGACGTTTACCCCACTATTTTGCAAATAAGAAAGAAATAAAAATATTTATAGTTTTTTTTTTTGCAATAACAGGGACTGAAAGGGTCTTAAAAATTCAAAGTGGGGCTAATAGAGTATGTGGCATATCATATGAAAGAGCGCTATTTGCATATTCTCAAACATTTTTTTCTTTTTTTTTAGGTCGCATACAGGTCGCATAGTTTTCGACTTGTGATGAAAAATTTAAAAAAATACCATTCCCCCCCTCCTCCCTTATCTCCGAAGTTTGCAAAGCGAAAAATCTGAAATTATTACATTACATTACAGTTCATATGAAGCAAAAACTGTATAAAAGCATAATAATGCTTTATATACAAACTCAATGGTGTAAACAGATGTAGTTCGGTAAGTACCTATTCCAAATTTAAATCACATTCTCCCCCTACAGGATGAATGAAATTCAGTACAATTTTCTTTCCCTGTTTTTAACAGATTAAAAATGACTATTGTTATGTTCGCTTTTTGTGGCATAGAATGTCACTTTTTTGAGCAAGTGGTACGAAAACCCTGTTTCATAGACTAGGATAGCCTGTATTCTCAGAAGAACAACAAGCATAGAAGTAGTGCTTAAATAGCAACTGAACTCAATATATTTGTTTCATTTTGACTTATGGAGCCGCTATGATGTAAAAGAAGGACACGTATACAGAAGACGTTTCGAAATTTTGTAGGTTGTCATTCATTTTATTTTGACTAGTGATGTACCCACTAAATTTCAACGTCGATAGAATTTACAATGACATTCTTTCTTATACTGCCAAGAATAATAACCGTAGGTACACCCGGCTACACATCAAACTATACATTTCCAGTTTACACTGACCGCTCATTGTAAGGAAATCCTATACAATGCGAGATCAGCTTATACTGGAAATGTATAGCTTGATCTGTAGCCGTGCGTACCTAAAATTTTGAATTAACTAAGCATCCTTATGATCCCAATACTTAATATATTCGTTCAAAATGAAACAATACTTTAAGTATGAACTAAATAGTTCGTCATCATCATCACCAAAGTCTTCCTTGGTTCCCGACAGCTCTTCATGTATTAAATCTGACCCGGCTAAACCAGAATGTATTTAAATGCCATAATAACTGATGAGTTTATTGAAAACAAGTGGGAGACATTCGGTTTTGCAAATGTTTTTAGCAACTTACTTCCTCATATTTATTTGAATTTTAGATTACATCATAGACTACTCAACAAAGTCTAGGGAACAAGGGTATTCAAAGTACCTAATAATTTTTATTTTAATACTTTTTAATTATGTATTATTTTAAATCAGTGAAGCGTAATTTAATAGAGATTTGAATTATTTGATTAAATAAAATGGTTGTTAGTGAAAAAATAAAATTTATTATGAAAATTCAAAATGGTATCAAAGCGACAAAAACTTTTTGTACATAAAAAAATAAATAACGACCAGATAATATTTTAAATAAAAAAATAAAATGCCTAGCAACTTTAATAATCTGTTAGGCGAATTCCAGTCCACACCATAATCATTCCGCCCTGGTACGAATGAACTTCCTGAGGATTCTGGAGTCGGCTCTGGCGACCAGGAACTCGCCAAAAGCGCAGTCTTCTTGAATCGGGATGGAATCCAATTATTTCTGAATTTGTTATTGTCATCTGTGTCAAGGATTCCTAAAACAAACAGTTCTCAATAAAATTTATGTAAGATTTTTTATCAACATTTTTATTTAGGTAAATAGTTTTATTTGTATGTCTTACCTGACTGATGTGAGATGATTTCACGAGATGTCAAGATCAGTGGCGATTCATTAATCTGTACCGATGTACTAGGTCCTGTTTCAACTTCCATTGCTACGGGATCCTACAATTACGTATTTTTTATTAAAAATAAATAAATAAATTTGCACACGATTATACAGGGCTATTTTTAAATGACTAGCTAAATTTTCACAGGGTGTTCTACCCATGAATATGAACAACTTTCACTAAGGGACCAACTTTGAAATCACGAAAAAAAAAACCAGCGGTTTCCTACAAAAGTTCAATACCTACTCGATCAAAATGTGTGAAACAGCTGATTTTTTTTTTGCGATTTCAAAGTTGGTCCCATAGTGAAAGTTGTTCATATTCATGAGTAGAACACCCTGTGAAAATTTAGCTAGTCATTTAAAAATAGCCCTGTATTTCCGACTGGGATAATTAGAAGAATGATATCGCATCAATGATATTTTTAATATAATATCATTGTATCGCATATATCAAGTGAACATATTTCTGAAATGTTATACCTGTCTTCATGTTAGATTGCTGTTGATGGTGAGCGGTTCTTTTAATTTGCAGTACTGCGCTATGTCCTTCTTCGCAGACTTCCATAAGTATTTCCTGTAATGTAATAAATCAAGTTTTAATTTGAACGGGATACTATTTATTGCCAATAAAATACCTTAATTATATCATAATACTAGATGAATTTTTTATCATGCACCAAATCGAAATGGGAGATTGTACTCATCATTATGAACAACTTTTACTATGGGAACAAACCTGAAATCGCGATAAAAAAATCAGCTGTTCAGTACATTTATCTACATCAAACTCGTCAAAATGTACTGAACAGCTGATTTTTTTTCGCGATTTCAGGTTTGGTCCCATAGTAAAAGTTGTTCATAATGATGAGTACAATCTCCCATTTCAATTTGGTGCATGATAAAAAATCATCCTGTATATCAGACCATTTCATCTGTTCTATCCATAAGAAATAATGTAGGAACAGCATGTTCTCTAAGTGACAACTTAGAGAACATGCTACATCCATTTCATAGGTTCATTACCAAATGAATACAAAGTAAAATGCTTGGAGCATATTATGTGGCTGTGCTTTTTGGAGTCCAATTTCGTCTACCAATACAATTTATCCATTTTTTTCACATCGTCTAGGAAATCTGTAAAAGAAAAGTATCGACAACATTATTTACGTCACTATGGCTGATCAAGATAACCCCAAAACAATTTCCGAATATTCGCTAATAACTTCTATTGGAATAAATATTACGACTGGTTTCAGCTATTTAGTGACACAGCAATATTTGTTATGTATTTATATTCGTTTATCAGATCATATGCAACAAGAAATTGAGCAAAAACTTACCGATGGAAGGTCAATATTTATTGTTCATTTTATTTTCGCTATGAATGGGACTTGCAGCCCCCAACCACACAAGAAATTGCTCCACAGCGTCCACACACTCACTATTTGTAGTTAAACAAAGAATTCATGCAATCTAACAGTAGAAATATTATTAAAACATCGCAAAACCATGGAAGATTACGACAAACACGTAAACAATGAACACGCGAATAAGTCAGGTAGTTCAATGAACGAACTGTCAGGCATTGAAACAAAGTACTATCAAATTTGGCCGCGTCATACTATAACTTTTTTAACCAAATGACAATTGATCTTGTGACCATGCCAAGAAAGTAAAACAAAGAGTAAAACATTTATCTCTTTCCCACATCCTTTATCGTACCTTGAGCGTACCTAATAATAGAACGGGAATAAAGGTAGTTACAGAATTCTGTTTTTAGCCTTCCTTCTATGCTTTGTTATTGCTCTGAGCCTGTATTCTAAAAGACAGTGTTCGGCCGAGGACGCATACCTCTTTGCCGAGATTTAAAAAAAAACATTCACTCCGAATAGACCATTGACTTAGAATTCTAAGTCAATGGAATAGACAGTTGTGAATAGACTAAGTATAGGTATAAGTTATCTGTGGCAATTTTTATTCCCGCACACGTGCGGGAAAATGAAAAATCGCACGCGTGCGACATACATTGCATTGTGAATCTAATCGTAGTGCGATATGAACAAGTTTTCGAGGAAGTGTATTGAAAAATATATTGAACACGTTTCTGTTTAATTCTCTAGTAGGTTGGTACGGTAGGCCGCACGTCAGGGGTAACAAAAGCTGACCTCTTGTTTTACTGAAATCCCGTATTAGGTACGTTAGCAGGTCAGCTCAAGGTCAAAGTGTTCGACGTGCTTGCAGTCGACTGTACCTATGTACTTGTAATCTCTCTAAACTCCCACGTCTGTGTACGATAAGTATTTCGAAACACTAGGTACCTACAGGAAGTAGCGTTTCGAGTAAGTATAACCCAACCAAACGAGTGTTCATAGTTATGCTTACACGATTTATTGGGATGAGAGTCAGTACGGAAAACTCTCAAACTGTAAGAGGTATAAAAAGGTGATCGGCATAAAACGGAAAGAGAAGGATAGAGTTATAGAGTTGACATGCTGGCTGCAATGTTTCGCAGAACTTAAGTCTTTAGCTAGAACATTAAGGGCGAGCGCGCTCTGGAGTGCGTTTCCGTTAGTTCTGCCGCACTGGGCGGGGCCTACAGTAACAACAAAACGCATGACCGCAGTGCGCGCACTTCGAAGACATCCCATACTTCACAGATTATGCGGTAGAAAAACGCACCGCAGTGCGCGCTCGCCCTAACGCAATCAGCCTGCCCATTGCGCGCGTCGGTGGTGTACTTCCGCAGTTGAAGTTCGTGTTACTCTGCATCAGTCACTCCTCACGCTCGGTCGACATGTCGTACATCTGTCTCCTCTCATTTGCCACGTTGCTAGCGTGCGCACGCGCATACGAAGGTGAACGACTAGATTAATTTGATTATAGGACTACATTCGTGATCACATGATCATTAGTTTTACATTATCTGAGATCGGTAGTGAAGGTGTTTATTTGTTGGCAGATATGCCAGCACCTCCTCAGGCGCAGGAGCCGAAAGTGGTGGCATCTGAAGGAGGCACAGCCACACTGCGCTGTCTGTTCCATGGCAATCCACCACCCAAGATCACGTGGAGGTTCCGAGGACATACCGTACGTATGAAAAAGAGTCTCTCAATGTTTTCACTATAGGTACCTACACAAAAAATTAAACCTATTACTAGATCAGTTTCCAGATATTGTTCATGTATTTTAGGCTAAGCAGTTATATTTTTAGTAGGTATTTGGTCAAGTTTTTCTTTTTCCAGAAATTATCTGACTGAGCAACTAAGTAAGATGTTACCATGCAGTAATGCACGGATTTTATCCTTAAGTAGGTACTGCTGTTATGAACTAATCAGCTTAAGGCGAAAGCGCCAGGGTAGCCCGCGAAATTAAAAATTTCTTACGTTTTTTGCAATTTGTTAGGTCAGTGTGAGCTTGTATGTTGATTAAAATATGATTCGCGGCCGTAGCTAATATGGCTTTACAGAATTATAATAATTAGAATCAGCAATACATCTCCATAAGTTAGCATTTACCTCAAACCTCATGATTTCATGAAATCGCTAGATTGACGTACAAATTGCAAAAAACGTAAGAAATTTTGAATTTCGCGGGCTACCGTGGCGCATCAACCTTAAAAATGTCAGACCGTCTTCAGCACTATTATTCAGGTAATACGGTGTTGGGATGTGCAAAAGTGTGCTAAACTTCTTACTTTGACTTGCACTTTTCTAGACAATTTGAACTCGTAATAATTCTGAAACATTTCCCAACAGATCGACGGCAAAGCGGACCGCTACAGGGTGATGGCTGATGGCGTGCTGGAGATCAACCCCCTGTATCGCAGTGACGCCGGCGTCTACTTCTGCGTGGCTGAAAACAGTTTCGGAGTGGACTTGCAGGAGGTAGCCCTGGTCGTCAATGGTAAGTGGGGGCGAAGCACGACGGTAGCTTGGGAACGGGGCTGGGATTTGATGCAAAACTGATGCTCACGCGTTTCAAACGATGCTTTTCAATGCACTTGTTAGGTCATAAACATATTATTATACAGAAACCACTGTCACTGCCACTGGTAGAGAAACAGTCTTCAAAGCCCAAAAGAAATGTATCCGGGCAATATGTGCATTAAAACCTACAGATACTTGTAGGTAAACCACATTTTATAAATTTAAAAATATTGACTTTCCCATCACTGTATATTTATGAACTAGCATTAGACATTAGAAATAATATAAATAAGTATGAAACACTAAAAAGTACCAGGCTGGCCAGTACACTTCGAGCAATACGCCATAGAACAGTTATGTTTCACAAGAGTGCATTTTGTATGGGCCCTAGAATATATAATAAACTAGCTTTTGCCCGCGGCTTCGCCCGCGTGGATGTCGGAAAATATCCCATGGGAACGTTCATGTGGAAAACATTGGGCCGTCCGATCTAACTGTGCAAACTCAAATCGCTACGATATATCGTTACCGTGTATAGTAGGTATAAAGCTACCAGTCGGCATGATTTTTTCTGACATCTTCAACAGTCGTCGTCATATTTCAGCCAATTTACACAAAACCATAATGAATAACACTGAATCACTCCGTTCATTGGAGAAAACCGTATGAAAATCCGTTTGGTACTTTTTGACATTATCGCATTCAAACAGACAGACATACACGGCGGGGGGACTTTGTTAATTACTTAAAATTTATTATGCCAGTCACGCTCTAATAACAAATAACTTTTGTCCGAGTGTCCACTCGTTCAAATAATTTCCTCGTAAAAACGTCGAATGAAATAAAGACTAACGCTCTTAGTAATAAAACACGGAATAAAGTTATATCAGGAATAACAAAGGAATAACCATACATTTTCATAGGTAATAACTTTATTCTGTGTTTATTTGTAAGACGGTAAATGTTACCTCAAGATTCGAACTATGACTACATTTCCAATCCCTTTAATCTCTTAAAAAGAGGTAGGTACACAAACATTTGTCAACCCCTATTGTACCCCTTAGGGGAGGATTTTTCAAAAACGCTGTACCATATATTTCTTTATTTCCTACCAAAAGCATAAATTTGAATTTTCATATCCCTAACTTAAGACATGCTGGGTTTCCCATACAAGCTTTCATCCCTTGTTATCACCCCTTGTAGGATTATGTTTTAAGACAAAAAGTAGCTCATGTCCTTTCCCAGGATGCTATGTATAGCATAGCCAAATTTTATCGAAATCCGTGCAGTTTTGTAAATTTTAAAATAAACGCCTATTTTACCCACTTAGGGGATGATTTTTAAAAAAAACGCTGAACCGCATATTTCTTAATTTCGTACCAAAAGCATAAATTTGCTATCCCTAACTTAAGAAATACTGGGTTTCCCTTACAAACTTTCATCCCCTATATCACCCCCTGTAGTATTATTTTTGAAAAAAATAGTATCCTATGTCCTTTGATCCTTTCCCAGGATGCTATATTAAAGCCTTGCCAAATTTTGTCGAAATCTGTGCAGTTTTGTAAATTTTAAAATCAACCCCTATTTTAACTCCTTAGGGGATGATTTTTCAAAAACGCTGAACCGCATATTTCTTTATTTCCTATCAAAAGCATACATTTTAATTTTCACATCCCTAACTTAAGAAATACTGAGTTTCCCATACAAACTTTCATCCCCTATATCACCCCCCGTACGATTATTTTTAAGACAAAAAGTAGCCTATGTCCTTCCCAAGGATGCTATATAAAGCCTTGCCAAATTTTATTGAAATCCGTGCAGTTTTGTAAATTTTAAAATCAACCCCTATTTTACCCCCTTAGGGGATGATTTTTCAAAGACGCTGAACCGCATATTTCTTCATTTCCCTCCAATAGCATAAATTTGTTATCACTAACTTAAGAAATACTGTGTTTCCTTACAAACTTTCATCCCCTATATCACCCCCTGTAGTATTATTTTTGAAAAAAATTGTATCCTATGTCCTTCCCCAGGATGCTATATAAAGCCTTGCCAAATTTTGTCGAAATCCGTGCAGTTTTGTAAATTTTAAAATCAACCCCTATTTTACACCCTTAGGGGATGATTTTTCAAAAACGCCGAACCGCATATTTATTAATTTCCTATCACAAGCATATATTTTAATTTTCACATCCCTAACTTAAGAAATACTGAGTTTCCCATACAAACTTTCATCCCCTATATCACCCCCTGTAGTATTGTTTTTGAAAGTATCCTATGTCCTTCCCCAGGATTCTATATAAAGCCTTGCCAAATTTTATCGAAATCCGTGCAGTTTTGTAAATTTTAAAATCAACCCCTATTTAACCCCCTTAGGGGATGATTTTTCAAAAATGCTGAACCGCATATTCTTTATTTCCTATCAAAAGCATACATTTTAATTTTCACATCCCTAACTTAAGAAATACTGAGTTGCCCATACAAACTTTCATCCCCTATATCACCCCCTGTAGCATTATTTTTGAAAAAAAAAGTAGCCTATGTCCGTCCCCAGGATACCAACTATAGCCTTGCCAAATTTTATCGAAATCCGTTCAGTGGTTTAGGCGTGAAAAGGTAACAGACAGACAGACAGAGTTACTTTCGAATTTATAATATTAGTATGGATGGATTACCTAATAATATAAAGGAAGCAACGAATTTTATATCATTTAAAAACAAATTAAAGATTTTTTTGATTAATAAAGCATATTATAAAGTTAATGATTATTTAAATGATAAATGTAATTAAATTTTAAAATTAAACAATGATAATAAAATTATATAATTTGTAATAGATAATGTTTGCTGTTGTTTTTATTGTGGATTACCTAATGTAAGAAATATTTCTCACAACGGGCGTTTGAGTTGTGGTGTTCAGTTTGCGTAATTATGTTTATTTTAATTATATTAAATATAGTTGCACACCTATTGAGGTAGGATATATACAGTTAAAAGGCCATTAATGTAACGTGTATCACCATATACCCATATTCAGGCAAATAAATTAAAAAAAAAAAAAAACATTATCAGTCGACTGTTCGACTAGTACTTATCTAATTTTTCATAGCATTTCAGCAGCAATTATTCAAATAAATGGATCTCCAAGCGGATATCCATATCGCATGATAGTTCCAAATAATTTCGGCCTTCAGGATATAAATTAACGCAGTGAATGAAATTCAAAACAATATTATCAGCAGTGGCGTAACTATACCGTTCGAGGCCCGTGGCAAATTCATCGGTTTTTTTACTAAATGTGTAATAATAAATGTTGGGAGATGGGATTCTCCTCTGACCGGAGGCCCCTTCCGGCTGGGGGCCCGTGGCATTTTACCGACTTGCCACCCTGTAGTTTCGCCACTGATTATCAGTTACAAAATAATTGTAACCTGCATATCAGATATGCAGTTTCAGTTTATTTATAAATCATAAAATTTGCCAACGACAGATTCTGTCGTTGTTGTTCTGTTGTTGTTTTATGATTTTATGTTTGCAAACGCTTGCTAACAGCAATATACTGGCTTGTGTAGGTGATAAAGGCAGTCGCTCCATGTGAAATACTGGTAATTCAGCTGCATCCGCTTAGACGTAAAGCCCCCGCTTAGACGTAAGACCCCAACCCAACAGAGTTGAAAAAAGGCTAGGCGAATCTATTAAAAATGTCAATATTTTTTTTATGTCTAAATAATTATAGATCTGGCCCAAGAACGAAACTGCTCGCAGTTCCGTGAAGAATTTGAGGAGGCGCTTTTGTGCCAGTATGGGATGCACACGTGGACGCAGGATGGCTGCGATAGGTTTGTGAAAATTGTTTTGTGTATTTAGAAATGACGAACCTGGAACAAAGTAGGCTACAAAAGAACACTTCAATTACAAGTAGAACCTACCTGAATAGATTGAAGTAGGTATTTTAATTTTAATGTTTCAGTCTGTTACTTGACTACTTAACATTTTTTATTTTTTTAAAAATTGCTGAGGCCCATGAACACCGTCTCCACCAACATGTGAACATCGAGGCAATTCAGCAAACAAAACCTTTCGAGTTAATATTGTAGTGTAAAAAGAAAAAGTGTAAGTACTTAGAAATTTAATAATAGTGGCAATGACACTCATAGAACACATGAATAAAGTGTTTATATTATTATATCAGACTCTAGAAAGTGGAACGGACTTGTGTAAAGTACAATCAACACTTAAAATAATTATCACGTAAAAAATTAAGTTACATTAAAATTGCTTATTATTCTTGTAGGCTAGATTGTAATTAATTGCTAAGGACCTGGTTCTTTTTAATAAAGGATAAAAAAAAATATTTTAGACACATTTTTGTTCGTTCTAGACCCGATCTACCGGCTCGCAATGTATCTTAACAGCTCTTCTGCGAAAGCTCCTCGAGGTGTTGGCCGAAAATTCTAACTGTACGTTTACTGAAAGATTTCAAAATTTTATTTAGGCTACATTAGGTATAGTTACTTTGAAAATGTCTATTAAAACAAATACAAACAATACATTTTAATCCAATTTAGATGGAAATGCAAGGAACACCCCTGCATCAGAGCAAACTGCTCGTCGAGCGAGCACTGCGAGGCCGTCGAGCTGAGCAGCGCTTCCTCCCAGGGAGACTTGTACTCTGCGAGATGTGTCGTCGGTAAGTAAAACATTAACCAAGGGGTTGGTCCACACGATGCGGTGCGGCCCCGCACTGCAAGGATTTCGCCATATGTATACACGTACGGTGCGGAGCCAGAACGCACAGTGTAGCTACCATGAATATTTTGTATGTAGGACGCCACAGCGGCATCGCGCAGGCCTTAGCCGCATCGCATCGTGTAGACCGGCCCTGACCCTAACTTATATTATTTAAAGAGAGTCGGTCGGGTACGAATAGCAAACACTAAATTGTTTGTGTGCATAAGATATACCCACTTACACCAATAGGTAATAAACCAATGTATAGTAATCATATATAGGGTAGTTGCGCCGGTTTCTCGACCACCTCCGGTAAGCGACCACTTGTCTGACTAGGTTTCTTTAATGAAAGATAATAACCTTTCTTTAGGAAATAAAAATAAAGTGTATGCATTTTATATTATTTGAATAGTTACGTAATAAGAATATACTAAATCTAATACCAACCGCTTGACCCAAAGCAAAGAAAAAGGACGCTCAATTTACGTGTTGACTCAGTGGTCTGTGGATGTGCTGAGCTAGAGCAAAAAATTAGCAAGGCGCGCGGCGTTCGGAGGTAAGTTTTGTTACTTAGTATAGGTTGTTTACTTAAATTAGAAGCGTGGCTGCTACAATTATGTAGTGATTTCAATTGTTTAATTGCATTTAAGTAAATTTTTACCATATAATAAAATAAAACCCAGTGGTCGGTTACTGAAATGCATATTTTAGAAAAACGTTAGAAAGCGACCAGGTGGTCATATTCTGACTCACTCAGTTTTAATTAGTTTTGCTTATAATGTTCTCAATGTTTTATTTATGGTTACACAATTTAGGGTTTGGTGTTGTAAAAGCCTAAAGATGCAATTCTTCAGTAAACGACCACATGTTTTCTTTATAAAACTTGTTTAATGAATCACTCACAAACATTGGTTCCTAGGTGGTCGCTAACTGATACGGTTCGAAAATTACGATGGTAGTTTGCGACCATCAAGATTTAGTACGAAGAGAAAGATGGCCGCAAACTAAAATAACTTGATTAAGTTCAGTTGTTCAGTATTCGACCACATACGATTATTTTATTTAGTTTAAGTAAAATAAAATTTGAATTGAGATAAGATTTTAATAATCGTATTATTTACTTAATTAAGTGGTTATATTTTTTTTCAAGATGACGCCTTCAAAAGTTCTGCAAATAACTAAGAGGATGAAAAAGACTGTCCAATACTCCGAAGAAGATCTACAAGAAGCTCTTCATGACTTTCGGGAAAAAGAAAAGGGAATAAGAGAGACTTGTCGACTTTGTCGTACATATGGGATTCCTCGAACGACGATACAGGATTTATTATGTGGGAAGAGACGTGACGCTATCGAGGCTATAGGACCAGCCGGTCGATTCTGTAAAAATCTCACCGTGAAAACTTAGGTGAAGTGAGTTTGTTTTTGCTAGGAATTGACACTATTAACAGCTCACTCCACGCTCACTTCACCTAAGTTTTCACGGTGAGATGGTTACAGAATCGCACTGCAGATCCTGTACTAGGAGTGGAGGGTGAAAAGTGGGTTAAATAGTGGCTTTTAAATATCAAGTGCAGTGTGTTTCAAGTGCGGAATCCCAGTTAAGAAGCAGAGCTTCTGGATACTGTCCACAAAACTGTTAAAGACCATGGGTCAAAGAATCCATCACCAACGATTTTAATGATTGGGTGGACCACAACTGTATAAAAAAAACAATAATGCTGCTGTGATTGATTGTCACAGATCCCACATGTCACTAGTCTTGAGTGCCACGTGCGAAAAGCTAGGCACAATTTTGTATGCTCTTCCTCCGAACACCACCCACATGCTCCAACCAGCAGACGTAAGTGTTTTTGGATCACTGAAATCGTCATGGAAGGTGGCTGTGAGAAAGTTTTTGCCAACACGTCAAAATGTAAACTAGTGCGTCAATAGAACCAACTTTTCTGTTAAATCAGAGGATTAAATACTATTTGTGATGATGATAATTTGATATTTATTTTAAAGTGAAAAATAAAATGATATTTTATATTAATAAAAGTTGTTTTTATTAAATTATTTTTATTTTTTTAAAGAGTGGCCGTAAACTACCATACTAGTGGTCGTCAACTGAAAAAAGTGGTCGTTGTCTAACATTTAGGCTATTTTTGCACTTTTCCCATAATTTTTCATAATTTATGAATGGAAGTGTGATATTTTATGTTTTGTTTCATAAATTGACTATATTTAGGACCAATTTACATGGTCGCCAACTATTTTACGTGTAAATGTCTAATATTTTGACTCGTCTAAAGTTAGCAACTCAGCTAAGTGGTCGCCAACCGGCGCAATAATTGAATGAGTATATGTATATCAAAATTTCAACATTATAATACCCCCATCCCATATCCGGTCGACTACTAACTTGTGATACTTGTAAGTTCTTTTTGAGAAAATCGAATTAGAGTTCCATCAAGGTAGCGGGTGGCCCGGTTTATTTGCTGTCCCGTGTAGTTAGTCTGACTGTACTCTATCGGCATACTCAAATGGACTCAGATCGAGAACTCGACGCCATGGAAAGAACCGTACGCTGCTGACTGCATTTCGAATGCACCACACACGGTCTGGAGTCTGACCATTGCGTTGTTCGATTGCGATTATCGTAATGATTCATCCTCTTTTCATCACACGCCGCAATTCGCACCAAAATCCCTTCATTTCTGTACTCGGTTCACAAGGTAAGGCAAGCTTCAACGCGCGCTTCTCCCTGCAGATCAGTGAAATCATGGGGCACCCTAAAGGGTCACCCATTTTTCAACTTTTTTTATCTTACCGATTGATGGATCAATATTGTGGGTGTGCTAACATCAAACCACGTCGCTAATTCCTTGGTTGTTTGAAACGGATCGGTTTCCACCATCGCATTCAATTCATCGTTCATATTTATCTTAGTGGCTGGTTTTCCTCGGGGTTCATTCTTCAAATCGAAGTTTCCAGTACGAAAGCGATTAAACCAAAAACGCACGGTGCGTTCATTAGCCATAATTCTCTGAAAACACAGCATTGATATTGCGATCTGAGGGCTTAGTGCGTGTTTTTATACTTACTCGATCGCGTTTACATTAATTTTAACTTACGCCAATTTGTATGGAATAATTGTGTTTCCCATTATAATCACCAGACAGTGCTTATTCAGTTTTTTCTGCTGCGTTAGTTTCACGTCGGGACTCGTAGGTATTTATTTTTTATTTTTATTTTCCTTTATTGGCCATCCAACAATTGTTTACACTGATAACATTTAAAGTAAGTACATATTAACTAAGGTTAGTGTAACAATTAATTACAGGTTAGCACCACATGCCCCATAAACTAATAAGATGTGCCACAAGCACTGAACTATAATTAAAGATAAATATTTGAGTACTTAACTAAAATTAATAGGTTTAACAATTCGAATTAAAATCAGAATTACAATAAAAAATCACAATTAAAATTAAAATCAAAATTAATTAAAATCCGAATCAAAAGTCAAATTAAAATCACAATTAATATTAAAATCAAAATTAATTAAAATCCAAATCAAAAGTCAAATTAAAATAACTATTAATATTAAAATCAAAATTATAATCAAAATTAAAATCAGAAACGAAATCAAAATCAAAAATTTAAGTAAAAAATTAAAAGAAAAGTAACAAACAAGCAAAAACAAACAAAAATAAATCAAGATTAAATTATAATCAAAATTAAACAATTGATATAGTTGTTCTATGAAACTTGGCATATGAGTCAAAATGCAGGTCAATAAGATCACTGCAGCTATTTAACAATTTGCAAAGACGAGGAACGACAGAGTTCGCACCAAGTATAGTTCTGCGGAGTGGAGGGTGTAAAGGAGTTATAGGAGCACGAGGTATTCTAGCAGGAGCACGAAACCGAAACTTTGATAGTAGTAGAGGACAATCAATTTTGCATCGGAGTAGCTTATAAACGAAGGAAGAGTCAATGATTGTTCTACGTTTCTCAAGTCAGACCATCTTAAAATAAGATAGTCGGGATTCATAGGATCGTATCCTTTTAGCATTTCCGTTAGCATAGGCTAAATGCCAGAGGAATCTCTTTAGTATTCGCTCCAGTCGAAGAATGTGCGTAGAGTAATGAGGTCTCCAAATCGTACTGCAGTAATCTAAGATACTACGAACGATGCAGTTGTACAATAAGATCTTCATCCGATTACGCTTGAAACCAGCAACATTCCTTATAACAAAAACCTAGCATTCTAGAAGCCTTTTTGATGACGCCCTCGACATGAGGTACAAATGTCAAGGCGCTGTCGAAAACAACTCCCAAGTCCCTTGTTTGATCTACCTCTTGGATAACGCTAGGGCCCACGCAATATACACTAGCAGTTGCTTTCTTTTTTCGGGTGTATTTCACGTGGTAGCACTTTTTTATGTTTAAGCTCATTTCATTATCGTTACACCATTTAGCCAACGAGTCTACGTCCCTCTGAAGTAATGTACAATCGTTTTCAGATTCGATTATCCGTGAGAATTTAAGATCGTCGCCATACATAAAACATTCTGAGAATCTTAGGCAGTGCGGGATATCATTAACGAAAATAATAAATAGAACCGGTCCAACATGTGACCCCTGGGGGACCCCTGATGATGTTTTGTAAGTTACCGATTGGAAACCATTAACTGCGACAAAGAAGGAACGATTTTCGAGGTAAGACTTAAGCCAGTCGTAAAGTGTACCGGTGATCCCATACGCAGATAACTTCGATAGAAGATTATGGTGAGGCACGCGGTCAAAGGCTTTGCTGAAGTCTGTGTAAATCACGTCAATCTGCTTGCCGCAGTCAATGGCATCCGATAGCATTTCTGTGAAAGTCGCCAGATTAGTGCAAGTAGACCTAGACCCTACGAAACCATGCTGAGAAAACTCAAATACAATTTGAAGTGTGCCTGAATGTATGGACAAACTAAGGATTCGAAAACCTTAGCAAAGGTTGATAATAGCATAAGGTCTATAATTTTTAATGTTGTCTTTTTGGTCACTCTTATAAATTGGAATAACCTTTCCTTTTTTCCATAAGTCAGGGAAAACACCTGTGCTAAGAGACTTGTTAAATATTAGTGTTAAAGAGGAAACCAAAGCGGGAGCACAGTTATAAATAAATATTGGCGGAATACCATCAGGGCCAGCGCCTTTACGAATATCCAATAATTTGAGCTTGTTCAATAGGCTATCGCGATCAATCTCAGGTGCTGTTAGTGGTAGACTGTTATTCTTCATATTATGTAGAAAATCGGACTCGGGTTCACTATGGGTCACTGTCGCACTACTAAAAGCGGAGGAAAAATTTGACGCGAACATTTCACAAATTTCTGGACCATCTGATGTTAACACGGTTCCATCAGTCATTGTGGCTGGATAAGAGAGCTACAGCCACCTTTTTATCTTTAATGTATGCCCAGAAGCGGTTCGGATTTTTTGGTATTTCATTTTCAATGTCTTTTAATATAATATACACTATAACTATCAGTAGTTAATTTGGAACACCGTTTACCCAATAATTTGAGCTCGATTTCATCTCTAGGGTTCTTATGGACTTTGAAGCGAGATCTTATTTTTTCCTTTTCTTTTAAAGCTCTTATTAAGCTTTTATTAAACCAAGGAGGATATTTTTTGTGTTTAAAAGTAGGTTTAGAGGGTTCGTGCATATGTATAATATGCAGGAGCCTGTCATAAAAAATACGAAGCATTTCGTTAACATCAGCCATTTTTTCAAATATTTGTTCCCAGTTTATATCGTTTAGATTCTCGCAAATTTTCGTGTAATCAAGTTTATTATAATTCGTTTTTATAGTCTGAGGATTGTATGGAAGTCGGGTTTCTTCACTCGTTGTAATCAGGATTTCGATTGGGGGGTGATGGACATCAATAGTGGTGAGGGAGTTTAGGGCCGCATTAACGCTACCGGCAGGTACATTAGTTAATACAAAGTCTAATATTCGGCCAGACACATTCAGGATGCCATTAAGTTGTGATAATTTATGCATGTGAATAAAGTCAGTTAGTACATTAGCAATGCCAGGAGGAGTATAATTATTCTCCGCGTCATATACCAAATTCCATTGTATATTACCCAAATTAAAGTCACCGACAATACAGGTGCACAAGTTTGTCTGTTCAAGAACCACGTTACAACGGTCCAAAACATTGTCCAAGCTACTACGGAACACAGGGGGTAATTTTAAATTTAAAAATTAGGTACTCTAATTTTCAATGTATAGTATCCATTTTTAAAAGCTGAAAAAACAATTGAAAGTTTCACTCTGGAATCTCACACTATGCAGGATTAATTTTAATGCAAAGTGGCCAGTACGTTAAAACGGCAATTTCATATACCGGATGACTTTTTTTACCGTCTCGAAAAAAATGGGGATATATTAGGAGAACCCTATGGCATACCTAACTTTTTTTTTTCAAAAAAAAAAAAATAAAAAAAATCGGAAATTCTAATCATATGCAGGCTGCATATGATTAGAATTTCGATATTTTTAAACGATAATTTTTTTTTTCATAATTTCTGTTTTTATGGTACAAAAATGAAAAGTTTACATCGAATTTGTAGTATTTATTGGTACTTTGATATTTTTTTCTGTATAAGCTATTAAAAAAAAAAGTAGGTATGCCATAGGCTTCTACTCTGTTCACCTAATATACTCAATTTTTTTCGAGACGGTAAAAAAAGTCATCCGCACCCCTATTATTTGCTCACAGACGTGTCAGCGCCACATCAGGCAGTCCCGCAGAAGGAGTTGGTGGCATCTGAAGGTGGCACAGCCACACTCCGCTGCTTGTTCCCTGGTAACCCACCACCCAAGATCACGTGGAAGTTTCGGCGACTTGGCGTACGTATCAAATTCTAAATTTGATTTTCTTTTGTTAACTTTATTTTACTTTACACAATTGAGGGGTATAAAAGCAAAGGCGCTTCAGTAGCAAAACATCTAAACTGTGTAATTTACAATTTTGTACTGTGTGGTAAGAAATTGTTATTTTTGAATAGTTATGATCACCACGCGAAATGAAATAGCCACGGAACGTTAGGCGAACGATTTTGATAATAAATTATAACAATTTCAACGCGTTATTGAAGCGTGCAGCGTTCTATGGTGAAGGGTCAAGACTAAATAAATACTCTAATCCAGTGCTTCAAGCTACTGACAGACGTGCTCATTACTAGCACGAAAGCATGCTTTTATTGAGCAAGTGCTCATTACTAGCATGTGTGACTAGTAATGAGCATGCTTATTTCTAGTATGTTTTCGAGTAAGCGTGCTTATAGGCATGCTTTTTATGAGCACGTGTGTCAGTACCTATATAAGTTCGAAAAATTTATCTGCTCGACAACGTAAATAACGCAATGAATGTTGTTGAACGGTCAAAATTAAAACGATTCCGACTGATATGACGAACAGGGTGTAAAGTTCACTCATCCTCCATAGAAAAGGGAGGATCCTCCGACCAGACGGGTGTTGTGTCTGGTGGGCCACTGCCCGACGGTTGATGTCGGGACGTTGTATATATGCCAGTCGCGTGGTAAACTCTAATTGCGCGATGCAGGATTGCGTGACGTCATGTCATTGATGCGTAGTTCATATGTGGCGATGTAGATGCCGCCACATCACTCCCCTCCGGAGACCGGAGGTCGATAGTGGGCTGAGTCGTGTATCTTGCGATGCTTGCCAGTGCCAGTTGTGGTTCCAGTGAGTCGGAACCGGGTGCCGCATAGTTCACGGTGAGTCGGAACTGTCTGCGGTGATACCCCAGTGAGTCGGGGTGGCGCTGCGTTATGCTCCAGTGAGTCGGAGTGTACAGCGCTGGGTTGAGGCTGAAGGTGATGACCAGGAATGCGCATCCGCTGCATGCTGGTGGTCAGGATACCTGTTGAAGCCGTGGATGCTGGCTGGCTGTGTGACTCGCCGCTCGAAAGCTTGAGGAAGTGATGCTGATGACGTCACGCTGATGTAGTTGCACGAAGGCTGCGCTGACGTTCATGCTCGGGGTCACCAATTTAGAGATATGACGAACAGGGTGTAAAGTTCACTCATCCTCCATAGAAAAGGGAGGATCCTCCGACCAGACGGGTGTTGTGTCTGGTGGGCCACTGCCCGACGGTTGATGTCGGGACGTTGTATATATGCCAGTCGCGTGGTAAACTCTAATTGCGCGATGCAGGATTGCGTGACGTCATGTCATTGATGCGTAGTTCATATGTGGCGATGTAGATGCCGCCACAGTGTGTTACGCAATTAGGGTGTTGGTCTCATTTTCTTCATGAGTACCTACACCCGTGCGAAGCCGGGGCGGACAGCTAGTTAGATATACAGGGTGTTAGTTAGGTTAAACGTGGGACATACTTTAACGGAACATAAACTCGTGAAAGTTAACAGTTTTACCATGGAATTAACCCTGAAATATGAAAAAGAAAATCAGCTGTTCTCTACAAAGTGCAAAATCTACGCGATCAAAATGTACGAGACAGCTGATATTTTTTTCACATTTCAGTGTTAGTTCCATCGAAAAGTTGTTCTTTTTCATGAGCACTACACTCCGTTAAGGTTCCATACATTGTTGTATGTGTGTTAAGTGTGTGTGTGTGTTTGTATGTTCCTCGTTTAACATATCACCCAAACTGATCAACTGAAAAAAAAAACTGCTTTCTCCTTCAGTGTAACAAGCTCTGTGACGAGGGTAAGCAGACGAGGCACGTCTTCAGCTACCTACCAGAAATAAATCAATTAATAAAGATATTCTATTCTATTCTATTGTAGAAGAATAATAGCAGTATCGAAGTGACGGACAACGAGAACTTTACTGAGGTGAAACTGGAAGAAGAACAGCCTTGCATGCAGCAGCCTTGTGATGGAGTGGACTGGGTCACGTCCAGTTGGTCTGGAGTAAGTAAACGACCAAGTACTTTAGCAGGTATCTCGAGTATTACCCAACAGTCACCCTGCTAATTTCTCCCGCTAGTGGGCACCATTGCACTGGATCAAAAATGTTATAATAATAAAAAGGTTAAACAAAAAAAAAAAAAAGGTTAAGGTTAATAATAAAAGGTTAAGGTTCTTAATAATTTTATATTTTTATACATTACTACTGCCTGTGACTTCGTCCGCGTGTTGTAATGTGAAAAAAAATTCATAACTCTCGGCAATAGCGTAAATCTCTATCTGAAAGAATGTTTTAAATTATATTAGTACTTCCGAAGATTAAACCCCTACATACAAACATACAAATTTTACCTCTTTATAACATTAGTATAGACAAGAAACCGTTCTATTGCAGAATGCGTCAGTCAATGTATCAGTGTTGTGCCATTTGGTAGGTAGTACCTACATATATGTAAGAACGAGGGCGTTCATTAATTCACAAAAACGAAAAGCTTCGCAATGGGAAATTTTAGTTCTAGTAATAGTTCCATCAAAACTGGAAATCCTCCTTCCAGTTTTATTCTCGAAAGGAGTGGAGGGAGAAGGACAGCGCATGCCATTAAAGAAAAGCCCATCTACTGTTAAAGAGACCCTTTGCTCGCTGTATACCTGTAACGCAGTGTGCCTAAGTCGCGTTATGCCTAAACATCATTTCAAATAAGCGTTTCGTTTATATCTCACATTGCCCATTTCGCGATACGACTATGTCGCTATTAGACTATATCTCACATTGCCCATTTACCATCGCTATTGGTTTAATTTTTACATTGGTTTTTACTCTGTTGCAAGTTGCAAGATGGAGTTATTTCGGCTTTTTATTCTGAAAAAAAAAATCAAAATAAAAAGAAGACACTTGTCTTTATAATAACTAGGTTTTTTTTTAAATCCTCTATGAGATAAATATAAGCTAAATATTGTTTAACAAAGCATAAGGATTATTTATAATTTTGCTTTAAATTGTTTATATTTTTAAGTATACGTTGAATTTTTTTATAATAGTTTTTTTTAATTATCACTCTTAGTAAGTAAGTAAGAAATGATGTCCATCTCGCTTTTGAACTAAAAAAATAATAATAATAAAAATCGTTTATTAACCAAACAATGATCTTATATTTCCTTAAAAGTAATACAAAAATAAACTACCTACTCCTTAAATTATAGAGAACTAAAATTCAATGTCACTAAGCCTATCTCGCTAATGAACTAAAACTCATTGAACCTTAGTCTCACTAAGCCTATCTCGCTAATGAACTAAAACTCATTGAACCTTAGTCTCACTAAGCCTATCTCGCTAATGAACTAAAACCAACGAATTAAGAATGATATAGAATCATAACTCTCTTACGAAGCCCGCTAAAACATGGTCCCAAATTCATAATACTAACGCAACACACGCACAGACAAAACATAATACTTTGCTAAATTTATTTTCCGTACATGAATTCGCCCAACCATTCATTTGGGGCGCAATATTATTTAGTAAGATAATGTTAGAGTGAAACGGAAATATCGAAGCCAGGGCTTCCAATAGTTAGTTTAGTTTTTAATCATAGCCTAAGTCAGTGGCGTAACTATACCGTTCGAGGCCCGTGGCAAATTCATCGGATTTTTACCAAATGTGTAATATTAAATGTTGGGAGTTGGGATTCTCCTCTGACCGGGGGCCCCTTCCGGTTGGGGGCCCGTGGCATTTTGCCGACTTGCCACCCTGTAGTTACGCCACTGGCCTAAGTAGGTAATTTATGCGGCCTACCCAAATGCCTTTTCTTTGGTATTGTTCGGCGAATCGTTGGTTTTAAGTTGAGGTGCACGATTATTGACAAATGCGTGCACTGACTGGACAGGTCCACTCATTCTGTGTGGTTCTTTCCTCAAGAGACCATTTCAGACACCAATCTACAAGGTCTTCACATGATCTGACCAAGATTATGTCTGGACTTTAAAAGAGACTGTGACCTCTGAGTTGGTTTCGGCCTTTCTTCTGAGAGTCAGATAGGAAACGACGACCTCATCTAGTTTTTATTAAAAATATGATTCACAAGTAAGTGTTTACAAACCTACTTACAGAAATAAATCATTTATCATTATGGGAGTATCAAAAATGTTTCTCGTTTCGGAATAAAGTTGTTCAGTATTAAGGACACAAACATCTACATATTAGTTCGCTGTATTTATCAGCTCATATATATATGAATGTCACGCAAATGCCACGCCATAATTCTCATTCTGTATTCTACGATAAAACACCTTTTTCGTTCCACGGAAAATCACTAATTGACTTAGTTTATGACGATTTGAATTCAATATAGATTAATTTTTTGCCATGTAATGCAAACAAATTATGAATGAATACTTTAATAATTTTTATGCAACCTAATCAAAATTTAAATCAAATCAACTCAAATCAGTTTATTGCAAACATGTTTTGTACTGAGGTTGGGATAAGATTGGTTGGACCTTAAATATTAACAGGACTAACCGTACAAATAGGTACAACAGTTTTTTTTAACTTACGATTGCCTATGCGTGACGAATATAAATGTCTTCATTACCAAAATGTATTCAGCATACCCTACTAGCACTAGTTGGTAACCACTCCAGTCATCCTCTCTTCTTTCAAAGCGGACTGTTGTAATCCACTGTAATCATTGAATCTCTTTTTTGGTAGTGCTCTAAACTGAAGGATACGAAACACTAACAGGAAATCCCATCCATCCAATTTATAAAAACTCTGTAGGTAGTAGTACCTACATACAAAATATTATATTATAGTTGCGTATTAAAAACTGGCTGGTTATCTGATTCTGGTTGCATAATACAGACAACAATATTTTTACTCGAGGTTGTCTATCAGCGAACAAAACACGAAATTATGTCACTTTCCTGTGATAAGGTTATCGATCCCGGTTTGTTTTTTACTTCCTTCTTTCCGTCTTTTACACCACTTTACCACACAGAAGGTCATTTTTGTGCTTGAGAAACTAGCTGTTTCTTGGATTTTTCACTAATCGAACGTCTGTCACTGAGCGCGCGACAGACTGAGCGGCGAGTCGGTTGTAGTTTTTTCGCCCCGCCCCGCCGGTTGGAGTTTGCGTGGAACCATTTTTGAGCGGAATTCGTATTCTATATCATTCTTAATTCGTTGACAAAAACTCATTGAACCTTAGTGCCCTTTCACATTAGGACGTTAGCAGCGCGACAGTAGCGCGGCAGAAGCGCATTCCTTCACATTATAAGAACAGCCGCGCGTTAGCAGCGCCGCTGCCGCGCCGCAGTTAAGTTCAGTGTGGCGCACTTCATTTCTAAAATGGATTCCGACGGTGAAACATTGTTGCTCCTGCTTTTGATAGTACTCATTCGGCGCCATCGATGTCGCGTAAAAAAAGCGCGCGACCGCCGCGCTTCTGTTTAAACTATGAAATTTTGACAGCGCGACAGGCGCGCGTCAGCCGCGCGACTGTCGCGCTGCTAAAGTCGCCTATATGTGAAAGCGGCCTTAGTCTCACTAAGCCTATGTCACTTTTGAACTAAAACTCATTGAACCTTAGTCTCACTAAGCCTATCTCGCTATTGAACTAAAACGGAATTGACTTAAGTCACAATACGCCCACTTTTCGTTTGGTCTAGGCATAACGCGACTTAGGCACACTGCGTTATAGGTATACAGCGAGCAAAGGTCCAACACCAAATCTCCATCAAAAATATTCCAAGAGTAATTATGTCAAAGGCATAAAAATTATATATTTTTTCAGTGCGACTCCTGTACCTCGAAATTCCGTACACGAAAGGTGGTGTGTGCAACGAAAAGCTGGCAACTCCTGAACGAGAGCTTCTGTTCTCACTCCAACCGTCCCGCTGACCACGAGGAGTGCGACAAAGACGTGCTGCCGGCCTGCGAGGTGCAGTGGTACGCGACGCAGTGGAGCAAAGTACGTTGATCAAGAATAAAGAAGTTCAAATTACTTTACGAAAACGATTACTTTTGGACTTGACAATGAACTTGTAACTTGTCAACTGATGCAACTGTCTTCCTTGTATGGTCACTTGCATCGTATAATATCAAGGCTCAAGTATCGTCAAGGTACAATATTGTTATATGTAACAGAACACGTAGATTAAAATGCTACTATAAAACAAAAGGGTTTAGAGGCATGAGGAACATGCTCGGGGTCACCAGTATAGAGGCATGAGTATAGAAGTATGAGTCTGAATCAAACGACATCTTGGAAATGACTGGTTTATTCTGTAAACATTATCAATACTCTATGACATAAAATACTATTATTATAGAATAACCCACTACATCTTCCTCCTTATAACTATACAATAATAAAACAAATACAAACAGAACTAAGCACATATGAACCCATACTACAAAACTATCCCATTAATTAGATTCAATAAACATTGCGATATTAAGACTATTTAACACTAACATAAATTCTATATCTTTATTACTTCCTTTTTTTAAAATAAAACATAAAATAAAATGAAATGAAATAAAATGTTCCACAAAAACAACATTAAATATGTAGGTAACAAACATAACTTTTAAAATTTTCTATTTGACACATTGTAAACACACTTATATTGTACAATAATCATCAAAGCCATATCGTACTGGCGGACGAACAACTCGACCACTGGTGGTCCTCATGGGACTGGCACGGGCAGGCGAACCGTACGTCTGCAGTGGTCTTGGTGCATCTGACAATGAATCTGTACCACGCGGTGAAAAAGTAACCACGTCATCTTCCCATGAGTCATAATAGGCACGTTGTCTTACACTATGAGGCCTACTGTTTGCATTATTGTTATTTTTATTCTTGTTAGTATGCAAAGGTAAGTTCATAAGGTGTTGACGATTTCTACGATAGCGACTACCATTTTCAGTTTCCACCCAATATGATCTGTCTCCATGTGCTGTACCTACTACTTTAGCCTTAACCCACTCTTTGTTCTGTCTCACACGTATATTTTGATTAGGTTCTAAAGGCAATAAATTTCTTGTTCCAACATCATATTGTTCTTTATATTTGTTAATCCTATGCTTTCTTTCCGCTTGGACAATATGCTTATTTACTAATTTGGGTTCTAATACTTTTGAATTTGCAGGAAGTTTTGTATTTAATCGACGACTCATAAGCAGTTGTGCTGGAGAATACTTTTCCCCAGTAATAGGTGTATTTCTAAAGTTAAGAAGTGCTATTTGCCATTCTTCATTACTGCTTTGTGCTTTTAAAAACAGTGACTTTATTGTTCTTACATTGCGCTCTGCAAGGCCATTTGACCTCGGATACAACGGCGAGCTCGTTTCATGTTCAAAATCCCAAGACCCACTGAATTTTCTAAATTCCTCAGATGAGAACTGTGTCCCATTATCAGTAATAAGTTTACTAGGTACACCAAACCGACTGAACATACTTTTCATTGCAATTATAACCGAACAACTTAATAAGTTACTTAATGAAGCCACCTCAACAAATTTGGAATAATAGTCAACTACTAGTAAATAATGCTTCCCCTGAAAGTCAAAAATATCAGCTGCTAAAACTTCCCACGGACGCGCAGGTACCGGGTGCGGGCGCAGCGGTTCGCGCGGGTTATCAGCACGGTACCGCTGACAAGTCTCACAGTTTAGCACGACACTCGCGATGTCAGAGGTCATACCCGGCCACCACATCACTTCACGTGCCCTTCTTTGACACTTTTCAACGCCTAAATGCCCTTCATGTATACGCTGAAGCATTATGCAACGCAACTTATCAGGAATTACAACCCGCTCATTTCTAAATAATATACCATTAATGACATGCAATTCATTATGCACATTCCAATAAGGCTTAACTATATCCTTTGCATCACACCTATTATTAGGCCATCCTTTCCAATAATAATCACAAACATTAGCTAATATCTGATCCTTACTAGTTTCTTCCTTAATTTTGGATAACATTTTAGGAGTCGCTTCCACATTTTCAATCAACAAATTAACATGCACTATCACATCATTAGCTAAATCTTCTTTAGAATATTTTTCAACTGCAGACCTTGACAAAGTGTCAGCAATAAACAATAACTTTCCAGGTTTATATTCTAGCTTTACACAATAATGTTGTAATTTTAACATGAGTCTTTGCAAACGAGCCGGTATTTCATTTAACTGTTTTTTAAATATTGTTTCTAATGGTTTATGATCACTTTCTACTATAACTTTAGAATGACCATATATGTACTGATGAAAACGAGTACATCCAAAAACTACAGCAAGCAACTCTTTTTCAATTTGTGCCCAATGTTTTTCAGTAGGAGTCAGAGTGCGTGCTGCATATGCCACTGGCTTCCCATCTTGTAGCAAGCAAGCACCTAGCCCTTGAGAGCTTGCATCTACTGATACTGTGACTGCCTCATTTGGCGAGTAATATCTAAGTACTGGTGCACTACTTATCATATTTTTTAAACTATTAAAAGCATTATCATGAGTATAACACCACTCAAATCCTACATCTTTCTTCATTAATTCCCTAAGTGGAGCTGAAATTTCCGAGTATCGAGGAATAAACCTGGATAAATAATTTGTAACACCCAGAAATCTTTCTAACTCTTTTTTTTCTTTTGGCTGTGGCATTCCTATTATAGCCTTTACACGACTTTCATCTGGCTTCATACCATTAGTATCAAAGACATGACCTAAAAATTTAATGCTACTTGCACCAAATACACACTTTTCTTTATTAAACTTTACACCAGAGGATTTGGCTCTTCTTAAGACTTCACCTACCCTTTCATCATGTTCCATTTTATCTTTTCCCCAGATTAAGATATCATCGATATAAGTTTCTACCCCTTCCATCTTGAAAATTTTATACATTTCATTATGAAAAATCTCTGGAGCACAACTAATACCAAATGGCATTCTCATAAATCTATATCGCCCAAATGGCGTTGAAAAAGTACATAGCTTGGAGCTGTTCTCAGTTAATTTAACCATCCAAAACCCATTTTTGGCATCACATTTTGAAAAATATTTAGCACCTGAAAGATTACTGGCTATTTCATCTAATGTAGGTAACTGAAAATGACTTCGCTTTATTGCTCTGTTCAAATTTTTCGGGTCTAAGCAAACACGCAAACTTTTATTTGGCTTTTCTACCACAACAATACTTGAAACCCAATCAGTTGGCCCATCTTCTTTTTTAATTATATTTAATTTCTCCATATTTTCTAACTCACTCTTAAGACGAGGACGCAGTTTTAAAGGTACTTTTCTAGTAGCTGTAACAACCGGAGGAACAGATTCATCTATCTGTATCTCACATTTGTTTGGTAAGCAACCAATTCCATTGAAAATTGATTCATCATTAAATAAACCACAAATAGACAACTCCTCATTTTTCATAATTAGTTTCAAATTCACACAAGCCCTTAATCCTAATAAATTATTACAGTCTACATCCAAAACATAAATTTTTTGCATAGTTTTAATTTTTTTATGCTGTAACAATGCCTCAAAGTATCCTACCACGGGCAATTCTTTTTTACTTATTTCTCTTAAAACAGTTTTACATTTTTTAAGAGAATTTATCATAAATCCACTTTTATTAAAGCTTTTTAATGACATTACTGAAGCATCAGCACCACTATCTAACTTAAATTTCACACTGACACCGTTGACATCAATAACACAATGCCAGGACTCAGATGAATCATTTGATGCCTCTATTGAAATATTGTACATAAGTAGCTCACCATTAATACAGTCCTCACCATCGCTATTTTCGCTACTGCATTCCTGCACTTCTCGCACGATTCTAGACCGACAACATTTTGCAAAATGTCCATTTTTGTCACATTTATAACACTTCACATTGTATGCCGGGCAGCGACCATCTATAATATGTACAAATCCACACCTAGCACAAGGTCGTTGTTGCTGTTGTTGAGATGCTCCAAATGATCTTCGACCACGTTCCCCATTTCTACCTGCACTAGCCCCTAACTGGCGTGCACCACTTCCATCAGCACGAGCATCATTACGGGCATTTCCTCGTCGCAGCTGTTCCAATGCAGCGCTGCTCGTTTCTGGAACCATTTTATTGGATGAACATACTGCTGCTTGCTGTCCAGCTCGCTCTGCGGCTCTACACATCTGACTTGCTTCCTCCAACGTGAGCTTCGTTTTAGCTAGCAGTCGCTCTCTCATATGATTATCTTTTATTCCCCTGATCAATTGTGTCAAAGTCAGGCTGCTTTTCAAAGAACCAAACTCACAATATTTACTGTTCGCATTGAGTTGACCCAAAAATTTTTCAAAGTTGTTTTCATTTTGGTAAGTTTCAAAGAACGTATGCCTTTCAAAATTTACATTAGTTCTCGGATCACAATATTCTGCGAACTTTTCAGTAATAACTGTGTAATCACTTTTATCTGACTCGCTAATATCCAACTCATTAAACAATTCTCTTCCATATTTTCCAATAATATGCATAAATAATGCACATTTTACATCCGATGTTGTTTTGTTTTTTCCCGACGCCACCAGAAAATAATCGAATGCCGTCTTCCATTCTCTCCAATTTTGTGCAATATTGCCTTCTTCTTGTAACGGCGCCGGCTGTTGAATCGCCGCGTAAACATTTTCTATATCTTTTCCTCCCATTATTGCTCAATCCTAAACAATTTTAAAGCTCATTTGAGTACTATTTCCACTATATTTTAATTACACCTGACACCATATAGAAGTATGAGTCTGAATCAAACGACATCTTGGAAATGACTGGTTTATTCTGTAAACATTATCAATACTCTATGACATAAAATACTATTATTATAGAATAACCCACTACGAACATGGTGTAAAGTTCACTCATCCTCTATAGAAAAGGGAGAATCCTCCGAACAGACGGGTGTCGTGTCTGGTGGAAAACTGCCTGACGGTTGATGTCGGGACGTTGTATACAGGGTTACAGGTTAAGTCGACCTAAATCCTTTAAGAGGTGGTAGTTTCCATCATTCCTGACTGATTTGACTATGGAACCCCATACCCCAAACTTAACCGTTCTCAAGTTATGGGACTTTGAAGTTTTTTTTATAAAAATCCAGTTTTTTCGTCTTTTGTCCCCTTTTTTGTGTTTTGTACCTCTAATGTTTTTGTTTTTGTATTTTTTGTGTAGCAGATTAGTTGCTTCATTATTTTAAATACTAAAACTGCAAGTAACTGTACCAACTGAGTCATATTAGACGATTGATTGTTAAAAAAAGAAATAAATTTGTGGAAAGTTTTTTATTCTTTGTAAGATTTTTTAAAAGAAGTCTATGACAGTTATGCTGCAGATGTGCTTAAAAATATCTACGGTTCTTCAGCTTTCCGATAAGGTATAATTTGCTACGGTGTTATCAGGATTCTCGGAAAAATCATCGATGAAAGACTCCCAGGTAATAGCAAAAATAACGGTATTTCGTAAAGTTGCTCGCAGCGCCTATTGTCCTGCATTCTGAGGTCCTGCGAAATAGGGGTGGACATGTGGAACATGTACTGTAAAAAGAATAATAAACTTCAATTGTTACCTATTTGGATTGTTTTATTTTGTTTTCTGACTAAATAAATAAGAAAAAAAAAAAAAAAAAAAAAATTGATGCTTAAGTATCGTTATTTTTTACTACTACCTGGTAGCGTATCATCAATGTTTTTGTTAAAAAAATCCAATAATACCCTGTTGTATTATACCTTATCGGAAAGCTAAAGAACCGTAGATATTTTTAAGCACAGCTGCAGCATAACTGTCATAGACTTTTTTTAAAATATCTTACAAAGAATAAAAAACTTTCCACAAATTTATTTCTTTTTTTAACAATTAGTCGTCTAATACGACTCATTTGGTACAGTTACTTGCAGTTTTTGTATTTAAAATAATGAAGCAACTAATCTGCTACACAAAAAATACAAAAACAAAAACATTAGAGGTACAAAACACAAAAAAAGGGGACAAAAGACAAAAAATCTGGATTTTTATAAAAAAAAACTTCAAAGTCCCATGACTTGAGAACGGTTAAGTTTGGGGTATGGGGTTCCATAGCCAAATCAGTCAGGAATGATGGAAACTACCACCTCTTAAAGGGTTTAGGTCGACTTAACCTGTAACCCTGTATAATATATGCTAGTCGCGCGGTAAACTTTGATTGCGCGATGCAGGTTGCGTGACGTCATGCCATTGTGATGCGTAGTTCGTATGTGGCGATATAGATGTAACTCGACATATTCCGTTTTTGACTGGAGGCGTTGAATTGTACCTGTTTGTATCGCCAAGTACTCGTAGTTGTGGATTAAATGGAAATGGAATACATGCATAATACGACTATTCGACTTTGTGTCTGGGTACAGGCGTAATCACGGAGGGCGTAATGTAGTAAGTAGTAGGGCAGGTCCGGTTCATTCCTATAATATCAGATGGACTTTAAAACCAACGTCAGAGGGACTAGTGTAATAAGCCTTAACAAAAGTAACATCCTTTGTTCCTCAACAGTGCTCAGTAAACTGCGGCGACGGAGTCTGCACCAGGGAGGTGTTCTGTGGCAGGTCCTACAATGACGAGACTGGGCAAGGCGTGGATGTGGTAGAAGACAGCAAGTGCTCCAACCTTACTAAGTACCAGGACACCAAACCTTGCACAGTGCCCAAGGAGAAGTGCTCTTCGCAGTGGTTTGCTGGACCTTGGTCAGCGGTAAGCACTTGCATTTTAGAATACCAAACTGAGCTTTAAGTGACCTCGAAAATAACTAAAAATCCTAAGATTTTTCAATATATCGGTTCTCTGCCCGACTTATTTGGTTAAAGAAGCTTTTATAAAATTGTGAGCTAATCACGCATAAGTGGCGAGTTGTACTGAAATCAGTGTTATGAATAAAGCCTCCGTTTGATTACGAAAACTGGTCGGGCCTCTGGCAATACAAATAAAAACATACATGAATAGAATATGCAATATTTATAAAGACATGTGAAGCTAATAGTACAAGATCCCAGACCTTTACTTATTTTCTGATTAACAAAATGTATAGAATATAGTAAGTTAGTACGTACTTTTAATGTAAGCATACCTGCTAGCTTGGGCCGACGGCCAATTTTCTGTTTGATTTAATGTTTTACAGAATATTGTTAATAATTTAATAATCAATACTGCCAGACACTTCCCGTCAGCGGTTTTTTCCGCCAGACTCTTTAAGAGGGAAGATGGCCTGCGATTCTCCATACAAATGTATTCCCCGTTTTCTTCCTGAATTATGCACCTAGAGTCTAGAGCAATCTTTTTTTTTTTTCAAAAAATCAAAGTCTGCTGTAGACACGCCCCTGTCATTTCCTTTTTAGGGTTCCGTACCAAAATGGTAAAAAGGCACCCTTATGGTGTGACTCAGTCTGTCTGTCTGTCTGTCTGTCACAGCTGGATATCTCAAGAACTACTAATGCTATCAACTTGAAATTTGGAACAGTTTTAGATGACGCTTACCCAACTATTTTGCAAATAAGAAAGAAAAAAAAAATTTATATTTTTTTTACAACAGGGACTGAAAGGGGGTCTTAAAAATTCAAAGTGGGGCTACTAGGACATGTGGGGTATCATATGAAAGAGCGCTGTTTGAACATTCTCAAACATTTTTTTATTTTTTTTAACCCGCATAGTTTTCGACTTTTGATGAAAAATGTAAAAAAAATACCGTTCCCCCCCTCTTATCTCCGAAGTTTGTAAAGTAAAAAATATGAAATTATTGTATGTGGTAGAAGTTTATGTAAAGATTACAGGAAAAATAAAACGATGTCTCTAAATAGCACACTTTTTCAGAAATCGGAACGGAACCCTCGGTTCGCGAGTCCGACTCGCACTTGACCGGTTTTTTTTCAGGAAGGACCCTCACAAAATTACAAAAAAGTGGCCCATTTTTACCGTCGTAATTAGAGGACTACCAGACAAACTCTAAAAGTTTTTAACATAAAATAAAATGATATTAACATAGACATATTCTTTCTTAAAATTTTAATGAAAGAAATAAATGAATCGGCTCAGTTTTCGAGGAAAAAAGTAGTCCCCTGAGTATCATTATACCGGATGACTTTTTTTACCGTCTCGAAAAAAAATGGGTATATTAGGTGAACGGAGTAGAAGCCTATGGCACACCTAACTTTAAAAAAAAAAAAAAAAAAAAAATCAAAAATTCTAATCATATGCAGGCTGCATATGATTTGAATTTCGATATTTTAAACGATTTATTATTTTTTTTTCAAAATTTCTGTTTTTATGGTACAAAAATGAAAAGTTTACATTGAATTTGTAGTATTTATTGGTACTTCGATATTTTTTTCTGTCTAAGCTATTAAAAAAAAAAAACTAGGTATTTTTTTTTTTTTTTTTTTTTTTTTTTTTGAGGGTGGGATATCATCAAATAACTTCTCCCGCTCTGGGTGGAGCGGAAGGGCGTGTCAGACTTTTACTGACTAAAACCCACCCGTGTTCCTTCAGTTGCCTATGCCAGGGCCGCGGTAAGCCCTTCAGACAACCCGCGACCCCAGCGGCGTCGGCCCTATTGGACCCCGTCACTTGCTGACATCTCTTTGAGGCGCGCGTGGAACACAACGCGCCGTCGACTCGGGCCTGGTCCTTACCGGACGGCGAGCTACCCGCTGCTCACCGTCCGCAGGCCCGCGCCTACGGTGGCCGGAAATCGCCCCGCGATTCCCGCCGCCCAGGGCGTCTCCTGCGGCGACTGAGGGCGTGAGGCTGCCTCTCCCTCACGCGTTCCGCCTCCTCCTTCGCGAGCATCACTGCTTCGCAGAAGGAGGTGACGGCCTCCCATGCACTCTCGCTCCGCACCATGGCCTGGACCAGGCTCGGACGCGAGAGATCGCCGCCGCCGATCGCCTCCGTGAGAACACGGCGGTGCTCTGCCCAAGCCGGGCAGACCTTCACTGTATGCTCCACCGTGTCCTCCGGGCGATCCACACAATGGTAACACCCGGGCGTTTCCTCCCGCCTTATGCGAAACAGGAACCTCCCGAAACAACCGTGTCCGGTGAGGACCTGCGTCAGGCGGAAGGTGAGGACGCCGTGGCGCCTCTCTAACCACTCCTCAAAGAGGGGACTTATCGCCGCAATTGTGGCGTGCCCAGCGCTGGGTTGCGACAGTCGCGCTCTCCATGCCGCCATGAGATCCCGCCGGAGCTCTGTCCGCTGTACCGTGATTTCTCGCGGCAGCGGAGTTACGCCCCGGCGCTTCGCCTCCTCGCGCCACTCCCACACGTGCGCGAGGACCTTTGCCTCCAGATCCCACGGCGGCAATCCGGCAAGGAGGCTCGCCGCCTCCCGGGAGACCGTGCGGTATCCCCGGACTAGCCGGATGGCCATGACCCTCTGGGACGCGTTCAACCTGCCGGCTGGCCCCAGCCTTAGGGAACGCGCCCACACCGGTGCTCCGTAAAGGGCCATGGACCGCACGACCCCCGCGTAGAGCCTCCGGCAGGAGGCGTTTGGAACCCCCAGATTGGGCAGGAGCCGCCTCAAAGCAGCCCCAGCCCGCTCCAGTCTGGGAGCCAAACGTCGGAAATGCTCCACGAAGTTCCACCGGCTGTCGAGGACGAGTCCCAGGTACTTCATCGTCGACCCGACTCCGATGTGAACCCCTCCTACCGTTATTTGGGAACCCGACGGTGGCGCATTCCGAGGACCATGAAAACACATGGCCTCGGACTTGTGCAGGGCCACCTCGAGTCCCAACTGCCGGATCCTCTCCACGACTATCGCAACCCCGCGTGTCGCTAAATCAGCCGCCGCCTGGTGCGACCTCCCCTGCGCCAGGACCAGCGTGTCGTCAGCGTAACATACCACGCTGACGCCGCTAGGGAGGTCGGCGCGCAGCACCCAGTCGTACCCGATGTCCCACAAATGCGGCCCCAGGACCGATCCCTGTGGGACACCGCACGACATCTCACGCCGGTTCCACTCTCCTTGATGACCGGTATGACCGGTGATGGTATGCCATGCGCATCGACTATGTTTGCGGAAGCGCGCGTGGATTGCTTCCACGCCACTATGCGCAAGAGAGGCACGTCGCTGGTGCGGCGAGTGCGGGGAGCGCCAACAGCATGCTGGCCGCGCTCGCGGAAAGGCTTGATTGTTCCATCATCTCCCACTGCTGTAAGCGGCATGTGGCAGGCTGATGCGACTAGCAAACCTCATTAGATGTTAATTAATTAATTGTAATTATTTTTCATTATAGTTTTTATTTATTTTTTGATTTGTGTATTATGAATTTATGATGTTATTAATGAATTGGATTATCTTAATTAATTTGTAATGTAATGTGACTGTATGAGTGTTTTTGGTATTATGAGTCAGTGATACTCTAAAATGATTTTATTTATTTTATTTATAGGCTCCTACTCTGTTTACCTAATACGCCGAATTTTTTTCGAGACGTTAAAAAAGTCATCCGGTAATATAAAAATTAAGACAAATTTTATGTAAGATGACACTATTTTTTGCGAGCTTTATAGAGTCTGCCGGAAAAAACCGCCCATGGGAAGTGTCTGGCAGTATTGATTATCAATTTTAACAATATTTTGTAAAACATACATAAAAATCAGCAGTCATACTTTATGAATTGTGAGTCATATTTTTACGTAACCTGAAAATTGGCCGTAGGCCCAAGCTAGCAGGTATGCGTACGTCCAATTAAGTGCATGCATACATGCATGCATGCTCTATCCCATACATTTTGATAATCAGAAAGTAAGGTCTGGCGGCCCTGGGATCTTGCTCTATAAGGCTGTTCTTTATGTTGATTTCAGTGCTCTGAAGGATGCGGTGGAGGCCAGCAGCACAGACACGTCAAGTGCTTCCGAGGTGACAAGGAGGCCACCGACTGTGACAACACCGCCGTTGTCGAAACTATGCAGCTCTGCAACACAGGACCTTGTCATTCAGGTAATAGAGCTCACAATGCTATGGACCATAGACTTTTATTTTATGTTACTAGCTGTGCTCGTGTTTTCGCTCACGTGACTGTGTAGTCTATGGCATTATAAGTTTATGGGAATGTGAAGTGATAGGTACCTATTCATCCTCTAAGTCTACAACATAAGTTGGGTGTCGTTTTCAGTGGTGTCGTGGGGAATGAACGGATTTTTTTCATCATCACTTGAATTTAAGGTAGAACAGTGCTAGAGCAGTGGTGGCCCAGTGGTGGGGGCCTGAGCACCGCCTGTAGGCGGTTGTACATGGGGATCGTGCGATCCATAGCCCTGTACGGAGCCCCGGTGTGGTCTTCTGACCTGACGGCTGGCAGTATCGCAACACTGCGAAAACCGTAGAGCCCGGACCGGGCGTCGGCGGAGGGCGGACAATGCCCTCTTCCAGAACGCGTAAACAGGTCCGGAGGGACGGCGGACTCGGGGACGTCCAGCTGGATCCGAGGCGGCGGCGCGTAGTGTTCCGCGCGCGCCCCTATTGGACGTCGCGGGGGGAGTCCTACACCTCACTCCCCTCGCGGGCCTGAGGAGGCCGCGGGGCCGGCACTAGCCGGGGATCGTGGAAAGCGCACAAGTTCCCATGATCCCTGGTCCAGGTGTGGGAAGGGAACACCGGGGTGATTTTTAGTCAGTAAAAGTCTGACAGACCCCTCCGCTCACCCCGGCCCGGGGGACATCCATGAATATTTTCCACCCCGAAACAAAAAAAAAAAAAGTGTTGGCCCAGTGGTAACGGCTGCGACTTACGAGTTGTAGGTCGTAGGTTTGAACCCAGACATGTGCTTTACTTTGTGTACTTTATTTCATCACCACTGCTCTCAAAACGGTGAAGGAAAACATCGTGAGGAAACCTTGACCTGAATATTAAGCTGATGTTTATTTAGACATCAGCTTAATAATGTTGTTATTTATTCATGGTGTCTTCTGCAGGTCTACTAAGAACTTTCTTCTTGATCATTGTGTTATAAAGGGTTTTTCAATAGGGACGCTCGAACTTTGATAGCGTATAGCGGCCATCTTGTTAAAGTGACAGCTGTCAAAATTTATAGGATTATTTATTTAGTCTTGACATTTCACCATGTAACGCTACTACTAATACTAAAACTACTAACACTAAACAAACAACTATAACGCGAAAATTCGCGTTATGTTACTTTAGAACAAATAATCACAACGCGAATTACTTGTTGTGGTTGTTTGTATGTCACTTTAAAACAAACAACTACAACGCGTAATTCGCGTTGTGTTACCTACTTTAAAACAAACAACCACAACGCGAATTACACGCTGTGGTTGTTTGTTTGTTACTTTAAAACAAACAACTACAACGCATAGGTACGCGTTGTGTCACTTACCACATAGCGAATTTCATATCATGGCTTTTATAATATCCATGCAATATGCGTCTTCTTGAGATTGATCAATATTTCGATACCCTAGCTGCCTCTCAAATTCAGTACGCATGATGGTGAACAGTCGACGTTTGTAAAATTCATTTGAGAGCAGTTTTGTTTGAGGCACTTTGATGGTAGTTAATTCATCAAACAAAAGGCGTTCAGCTGATTTAGTACTCCTCATAGCTGCATCTTTTCTGATGACTTTCTGATTATTTTTTTTATGCCTTTTTGATTATCTTCTGATGACTTTTTGATTATTTTCTGATGTCTTTCGGATAATTTTCTGACGACTTTCTGATTATTTTCTGATGACATTTCTCTAGGACCATTAGTTCAGCCGGTACGTGTCTTGGTATTTGGCAAGACACGCACCGGCTGAAAAATTATCGATAGGGTCACTTGACCCTATCGATAATTTTTCACTTTTTGGAAAAAATGCCCATCTTTGACTAGCTGTATCTTTGCAACCAATAGACCTTGCTTGAGTGCTTGAGTTAAACTCAAATTGTAGCAAATTTAGTTGCTTCACCTAGAAAACTGAAACAAGTGCCAGGATTTTGCAGGTTTTCGAGCATCATGAGAGTAGCACAAGGTTTTCAGTGTTGCAAACTTGGGTATAGACTACTCTTAGTGGACCTAACAACATATTAAAAAATCGTAGTTACATACGCGTTTGCGATGTTTGCATTTTTTGTATTGATTATGACTGGGCATATTTATATGGGTAGAGGACACTTAAATAAACTCAATACACTCAGAGATATAGTGTTCTAAAGAGTAATGTTGCTAAGTTATTTGGAGGCAAAGATCTGAAGTATTTGAGAACTTGCGCTGTTTTTTATGTGAATTCATAAATGGTTTGGCTTTTGGAGCTATGTGGTTTAATTTTTACAAGACTACAATAGTGGCTAATCACACGATCTGCAATTTATGTAACATCTTGTGAATTGTATACATTGTTCGCAGATGTGCTAGCAGTTCCACAGACCGTACCGCGGAAAGAGCCGGATGTGGCAGCATCTGAAGGCGGAGAAGTTACCGTACGTATCAAAAATCTTAATAAGTCTCGTACTACTGTACTGATTGTGAGGTCATGGTCGGTCGGTTTAAGTAGGTACTTCATGGGTTTTTCTGTCATGAAATTCTCAGAAACAATTCGGAATTATCGGTGGTGTGACACCCGTGCCTCGAAGGGGCAAGCCGGTACGCCGGTGAGCCAACGTCTCGTCGCCTATAAGCCTTTTTGCTCTGCGTTCGAGTCAAGTGCAGCAAGCTGGTATTTTGCTGAGCCATCCCATAACTGGCTGCAATACTCCATACGAACGGACCTGTGCTTTGTCCAGACTTAAACGCTGTCCAGATTTGATGAATCGCCTCACCTCGTTTAGGATACCAGCTTCTTGGCTGCAGCCTGTGCTTTTGACTCGATGGTTGTGGCGAAGTTGAGACCAGACGTCAACTCCATGCCCAAAAGTGGTCGGTAACTAGTACAGAGGCACCTCGGAAAGTAGGAGATAGTTGAAACTGGCGCCTTTTAGCTGTGAAAAGGCGTTTCGCCTGTGTTTTCAGAGCATTGAATTTGACCAGATTGTCGCCGTCGCCCCATTGGGAAACGTGATTTAAGGTCGAATTCATTCGCTCCTGCATGGCCTCTATAAAAGCAACTGTTTCCTCTCTGCTGTCTCTTGGTCTGTACAGGTATCTTTTTATGTCCGATAGCACTAAGCTGTAGCAGGTCGTTGATGTTCAGTAGAAACAGAGTCGCAGAAAGAACAGACTCTTGAGGAATACTGTCATCAATAGCCATATGAGCCGATGAGCAGCCATATATTATGACCACTCTGATCGACCGATCACTCAGGAATTCAGAAATCCAGTTGCAAAAGCCAGCAGGGATGCCAAATGTAGGAAGCTTATCCCTATTGGGTCAGCTTCCTACATTTGGCATCCCTGCTGTTTCATCTTTCTCACAGTCCATCAATCGTTTCTTTGGTCTTTTCCTACTTTTATGGCCATCCAGATTCCTACTCAAAACCTTCCTGACGACATTTTCCTCATTCCTCCGCATCACATGCCATGACAATCGATTTCCGCACAACTTTTCAGTCACCGGTGTCACTTTCAGACTTCTTCTTATAAGTAAGTATACCTAATTATTTATTATTCTATCCATTCGCGTAACCCCAACATATTTTGACAAAAGCCTGGGCAGATGACTTACCGTTAACGAGTAAGGTTCTCGCATGAAGGTAAAAGAAGAAATAAAATAATAAAAATAAAAATAAAGAAATAAAATAATATAAAACCTGGATAAAGCATCAAATCTTGGTTTAATTATATTTTGATATCGAAACTAAAGTTGCAAGTAGATATAGAAAATGGCATTGGAAAGTTGTGTTGTTCCAAATAAGAAAATGTTGGGATTGTTCAGATCTTCATTTTAGTTTCAGTAGGTAATTGACCCATTCTGTTCCATCTTTATTCATAGCTTTCGAAAAAACTTTTGTAACAGACGGGCGGACAAAAAACTCGTGTTATAAATTTTTTTTTATGGTTCCGTATGTCAAAACGAACAAAACGGAACCGTTATATAGTGAAGGATCACTTCGTTGTCCGTCTGTCTGTCTGTCAGTCTGTCAACAATTGTTAAGTTTATTTTTGGGATAAATTCTTTTCAACTGCAGAACCTTTCATTGTGCGTGGTCCGACACGCACTTGGCCGGTTTTTCCTTTTAAGGTTGAAATAAAAAAAAATAAAGGATCATCTCTGAACAGATCGACGCTAACGTGGGCCGCTACAGGCTGATGTCGGACGGCGCGCTGGAGATCGTCTCGCTGTACCGCAACGACACCGGCGTCTACATCTGCGTGGCTGACAATGGCCTCGGAGTGGCCACGCCGCAGGAGATACACCTGGCCGTCAATGGTGAGTGATAGTGAAACTTGGGGTCTGGGCTGTTGGAAGGTGTTACTTCCTGTGGGCTTCAGATTAAAGCACACTTACTGCTTGCATTCAACATGTACACTATAATAATTATAAATTACTTACAAACTTACCCTGTTAAGATAGAAACTTGAATTTTACCCCACATGCCGTAGTAACCCCACTTGAATTTTGAAGACCCCCTTTCAGTCCCAACATATTTTTATTTCTTTCTTATTTGCAAAATAGTTGGGCAAACGTCATCTAAAACTGTTCCTTTCAAGTTGATAGTATTAGTAGTTCTTGAGATTTCCAGCTGTGACAGACAGACTGAGTCACACCATAAGGGTTCCTTTTTACAATATTGGTACGGAACCCTAAAAACCGGTCAAGTGCGTGTCGGACCACGCACAATGAAGGGTTCCGTAGTTGGGATGAATTTATCCCACGAACAAACTTTTTAGTTGAAAAACTTGTTCTCCTATACATTCCAACAAGTTTGTACTCACAAAATTGTGAGATTTACCATGTTTTAAGACCACAAAAAAGTGAAAGTTTAAAAAAAATGCTAATTCTATTAAATTCTTAAAAAAGAATGTCGTTATCGCTCAAAATACGGAGATGTTCGACGCCAAAGTTTATCTTTGTGGAGCAACTTCCAAATTTTTTGTTGGGACTAACAAACTATTCTATTCTGTTAAAATTTTTCTTTATACCCTTCTCTGTCCACTGTATTTTTTGCGTCGGATAGTTTAATTGCGTTAAGTCATACTCGACAATCCAAGAAACCAATCTTTGTGAATATTGAGCTAATACCGCGCCTTAAACAAACCATTATGATAAGAGATTGTATTCACAAATTGTAATGGTGGTCATATACGCTACGAGAAATCGTTACGATCAGACGGTATTCGAACGGTACCGATAAATCGCTACATGTATGTTATAAAACTGTACAGTTTCGTCCGATTTTTTAAGACTGTGCAGTCGAACGGAACAGTATGAAAATTTCAATTGGTTAATCGGAATCGGACGAACTGTGCCGACTGATCGTAACGTGTATGTACAACATGCGCTCGTCAGTTTTTGTGTTCAGTTTTGTTGTCACTCACAGTTCGGATGGATGTGCGCACGCGTCATGGAGATGGCGTCTCAAATTAATCGCGAATGGCTAGAACAACTTATTGAGCTATATCGCAGTGAACCTTGTCTTTGGAATACTAAAGGCAAAGAGTATCACAATCGCGATTTAAAACGTTCAGCGTACAATAAACTAATTGAAAAATTGAAAAGAGTAGACCCTAGTGCTGACAAAGATGTTGTCGTAAAAAAAATAAACAACATTCGGTCTACTTACAAAAAAGAGCGTAAGAAGATCGCTGATTCGAAGAAATCAGGAGCATCGGCACCGTTTATTGTACCGTCTGATCGTAATGATTTCTCGCAGCGTATATGGCTTATATGCCATGTACGATAAACTGTACCGTTCCAACTGTACAGTCTGATCGTAACGATTTCTCGTAGCGTATATGTCCACCATAACGTTGACCGCTAACAATCGGGGGCTGGTAGATCCTGTGAGGATGCCTGCCGGAATTGCTGGAGTTGAGAACGCCACGGTGATCGGCGAACTGTTCCGCCGGTTCCATGTGCGCTGTCTAGCGTACGGGCACCCACCTCCCTTCGTGTTCTGGTACCGCGACTACGAGGAAGCCATGGCACTGCAAAACGACACGGAGCACGAAGTGAGAGGAAACGACCTCATCTTCGGAAGCCTGAGTATAGGCGCTCTTGGGCAGTATACGTGTCGAGCATACAACGGAGTAGGCAATGCTTCATGGGGGTTCGTCGTGCGAGCGTATAAGCCTGAAGGGCTCTTCATTGAAAACAAGTTCTTGGTAGAACGGCAAGGCACGGTGGCTAGGAAGCTGCCACCCAACGCGACCACCAGCACCACCACGACCATTGTTGACCTGTTGTTCATTGGTAAGTTTAGGACTTGAAAATCATATTCATTGGGTCAGTTTCCACCAAACGGAAAAATCCTCGCAGATACTCGAGCACTTTTTAACTTTCACTGAATAAGTAACTGTATCAATATTGACATTTAGTATATTTGTGAACTATGCAAAAGTGCTAACTTTTACTTTCTTTTAGAAACCTCGACCACGGGAGATCTTACCGATACGACAACTGAGACAACCATATCCATCGAAGCAAGCGAAGGTAGCATAACTAAAGAGGGAACCACTGACGTCATCGGTACCACCACACTGGATCTTTGCAGTAGTTTCGAGTTCGGGTGCTGCGCTGACAACGAGACCGAAGCCTCCGGGCCCGACGGACAGGGATGTCCGTGCAACGCTACTGAGTTTGGTTGCTGTCCTGATGGTGTTTCACCAGGTTAATAACTCCTGATTATTCATTTGTTATTATGACAGTAATAATTATAGGGAACATTACAAGCTGATTACGGTCATTACAGCTAATTACAGTCACTTGAGACACATTGTCTCTGGTATGACGCGCACCTTGGAGATGTTCATAAACTACGCCATCTCCTAATTTTCGTATTCTCATTTCAGCTTCAGGCCTTGAAAATGAAGGATGCCCAGGTCCCTGCAGTACATCGCCGCACGGTTGCTGCCAGGATGACAAGACTCCTGCTCACGGACCTGACTTCGAAGGCTGCTGCTTACTACAAGCCTTCGGATGCTGCCCAGATAACCGCAAACCAGCTGAAGGACCACATCTTGAAGGTATTTTACCAACATGTTATTGTCCCAATATTATAGAGCCTTTTAAATGCGTCTGTACGGCACACTTTAGACAGTCACCCGCACTGCCAATCTGCTAAAAGCGACTGATTAGCAATTCTTGAAATGTATCGTTAATTTATGTGATTAATTTAGATGGCGACACGCCGCCGGTTTACGCTGAAAACCAGCGCCTTGACTCGTGCCTTCGTGCACGGGTCACGGCATTACGCTGAGCGTTAGCCGTTTCGCGCGTTAGTGACGCATAATTAAGTATTTTTGTTGTTTTTCTTTTTATGTTTAAATTTAGCTACCCAATTGTTTTTTATTTTTTAGGTTTATGTAAAAAACAAATGTATGTGCGTCATTTTTCGCGGGAATAAATAGTTTTTCTTTCTTTCTTTCTTTCTCTTTTCATGTGCGTTTATTCTAAGGTTGTGAATGCCAGTACGCGCTCCACGGCTGCTGTCCCGACAACGTCACCATCGCGCAGGGAGCAGACAACCAGGGCTGCGGCTGTCAGTACACTCAACATGGATGCTGTCCTGACAGGTAACTTACAAAAAGTATATTATTCATCCGAAAGCATTGTCATTGTTCTTTGTGAAGCTAATAATGATATTGTTGTGAAAGCAGTTATGATTTCATCCTACATTTCGAATGTCTGATAATTTTCAAGCCTTGCGATTCTTCCAGCGAAATGCTCCAAACATTCGAACACAACAGTTTAATCAACATCTTTCCCTAGACACACTGTGGCCTCTGGACCTAACAATGAGGGCTGTACCTGCAACACTTACCAGTTCGGTTGCTGTGCTGATGGCGTCACCACTGCGAAGGGTCCTGAGCAGCAGGGCTGCCACTGCCGCGATTCTAAGTTCGGATGCTGCGGAGATGGCGAGACTCATGCCATCGGCCCTGATGCCGCTGGATGTGATTGCTCTTCTAGCCGGCACGGATGCTGCCCTGATGGACGCACTGAAGCCACTGGACCTAAGTTCCTTGGATGTACTGATGCACCTGAAAATAAACAAGGTGAGCTTACCTATTTGATTTTTGTCGTCCCCGCTTCGGCAGTTTTGGCATTTATTAAAATTTCTTGCTATTCCAGCTGCTTGCAGTATGTCGACGGATCCTGGTCCATGCCATGTCTTCACGGCGATGTGGTACTACGACCTGGCATACGGCTGTTCACGTTTTTGGTACGGAGGCTGTGACGGTAATGGCAACAGATTCGCGACCAAGGAAGACTGTGAGGATGTGTGCGTACAACCTTCGCCTAGAGGTAAGACGAAAACTATGTTTTTATGTTAATGATAACTATGTTTCATCGAAATTGATAGTGAGCTACAGTTTATATAGGATGATTTTTAGTTTTTTGAAAAAGCTTGTGCCCGAGCCTGGACGTGAACCCTTTTTTATACGAAAACTGCACCTTGATGTAACTCATTACAGACATATTTTTTATTTATTTATTGCCATACATATTTCGTTAAAAATATTATATTGCCTAATTTTTTAAGTTTCATAAATGGCTTTAAAAATAAAAGGCACCTTTACTCCATCATAATTTTAGTCATTGTCTTTTATAAAACTAAAATATTATTATATTCATATATACAGGGTGGCGCAATAGAACATGCATTTATTAAGTATAGGCTAAAATAATTAATACGGAAGGTATAGTTGAAATAAAAGACAGGATGATTAGGTAATTAAATGGAGTTTACTTTTTAAAAATAACATCATCTAATGACGGCCCTCTTGAAGACGACACTCCTCTAAACGCGAACGCAGACTTGTGAAAACTCTTGTCAATAAGTCTGGGGTGATTGCTGCCATTTCCCCGCGGATATTTTCCTTTAGCTGATTGACGTTCCTCGGATTGTTCATGTAGACTTTGTGTTTGAGGTATCCATAAAAAAAGTCAGGGGGCGTTAAGTCAGGGCTACGTGGGGGCCAAGGGATATCACCTCTTTTGGAAATTAGTCTTGCAGGAAACATTTGTCTCACAACCGCCATAGAGTCATTTGATGTGTGACAGGTCGCTCCGTCTTGTTGAAACCAAGTCCTCGTATTCGCTATTCTTGATCTCGCAAGTTCTGTGTAAAGTGTAAAGCCGCCGATCGCTTCCGAGTAGACACTTGCGGATTTTCTCGTACTGACTCCTTCACCCTCTCAATATTATCTGTGGTCCTAGACGTTCTCGGACGACCTTTTGCTGGGGGTTTAAACGTGGAACCGGTCTCTTCAAAACGCTATACCCATATTTTAATTAAATTTGCACTCGAAGCTTCATTAATGTGTTTTAATCCATATTCAGAACAATACAGACGCCTTGTAGAGATGTATGAATGACCGTTCTCGTAAAACGTGCGAACACAAAAAGCGCGATGCTTCCCGTCGAAGTGATTCATGACTACTAAAACTCCACGAGTGTCACTATCCAACCACGCTAGGCTCTCCCCGCCCGCGCGCCACTTACCCCGCCAAAAAAGATAACGCAATATGCACGTTCTATTGCGCCACCCTGTACTTATTAAATTGATCTTAGTCATGTGCTCCACGAGAGAACTTCAGACTTCTACCAGAACTAAACAATTTATACAAACTCAAAAATTGTCGTTTTTAGATGCTTGCAAGTTACCAAGCGTGAAGGGTGCCTGCAACGCGGACTACCAGCGCTGGCACTTTAACAGCACGCGGGAACAGTGCATCCCCTTCAGATACGGAGGCTGCTTCGGCAACGCCAACAGCTTCGATACCCGGGAGCTTTGTCAGAAGCAGTGCGAACCCAGTTCTGTTGCAGGTGGGGCTTACTAATAAAAAATCATGTGTCACATCTAAGCTAAGCTACAAAAAAATATATAGCTGGTTCCTTATGCAAGGCATAACTTGTAGACACTGCAAGTAAAACTACCTATCAAACATTTTGCAGGACAATGCAATCTACCAATCGATCAAGGCTCTTGCTCTGGCAACTACAGCCGCTGGGGCTTCAACTCTGAGGCCCATCGCTGTGAGCAATTCATCTGGGGAGGCTGCGAAGGCAACTCTAATAGGTTCAGCTCCGAGGCAGCCTGCCAGATGCGCTGTGCTGGAACACAACCACGTAAGTAGACAATCTGATTTGGGAGGGTAAATTTAAATTTACGTAGTATATTCAGAGAAATTGATTGTTAAGCAAATTAGCAACTTACGCCAATTTACAAATTGTTGTAGCCATGTCTGAAAACTGTCAAGAACGACAATTATTGTAATTTGAATATACGGACAATTTAAGTTGGTAGGTAATTTGCTTAAATATGAATTTCCCAGAATTTACCTGGTATGGTGGATGTGGTGGACTAATCATTTTGTGAATGCCTCTTTCTATAATGTGCAATTAAAACTAACAAAGGTTTAGGCTTGTGTTCTAAATTTGCCCTCGTTTTATGAATCTCTGAAGAATCTCTCTTATATTAAACTAGTTGCGCCCCGCGGTTTCACCCACGTAGACCGGGATAAAAAGTAGCCTATGTGTTAATCCAGGGTATAAGCTATACTAAATTTAAAATTTCATCCAAATCGGTCCAGCCGTTTGAGCGTGAAGAAGTAATAAACACACACACAATTTGCCTTTATAATGTTAGTGTGATTAGACTAACATCCTTAGTTTTGCAAAGGCATTGACACAGTCTAGACTTGCTTACTCCTCAAAAACTTATGGGTTGAAACTTGAAATAATGCCTTTGTGGTTTAATGGTATAAAAGATATTTTGCAAAACGGAAACAGAAAACAAAAGTAAGCTTTTCAGGTGACCAACTCCTCACTGATTTCGGAGTCCCACAGGGCAATGTACTTGGTCGCACGCTTTTCATCGTTTATATTAACATCATAGGTACTCAACCTCTCAATGAACAATACCAGTACTATTATTTATTCTGTGATAATACTGACATCATAACTTGGGCAGTTCTTATGACATCTTAAAATTTTTAAATTGATTTTCATTCCTAAGAAACGTTTTACAATACGGGCCTAATACTACGTAAACGAATCTTGCTGTTACAATTAGTTTTAGTAGTTGCTTGGATCTCTTTAGGGTTCCGTACCTCAAAAGGAAAAACGGAACCCTTATAGGATCACTCGTGTGTCTGTCCGTCTGTCACAGCCAATTTGCTTCGAATCTAATGGACCGATTAAGTTAAAATTTGGTACACATATGGATTTCTGTGACCCAAACACGTACAGCTAAAGTAAATATATGAATTTTGAATATGTGAGTCACTTTTAGGGGGAAAATAAGAAAATTAAAAAAAAAAGTTTTGTAAACTGTACCGAGTGACATATCAAATAAAAGGGCTTACTATGAGGGTCTCAAATATATTTTTTTTATAATTTTAAAATTTATTGTTTTAAAGTTATTTAAGAAAATAGACGAATTGCCCATTCCCCCCCCCTCTTATCTCCGAAACTACTGAGCCTAAAATTTTGAAAAAAATATAGAAATTAGTTCTATACCTGTAGATTACAGGAAAACCTATAAGAAGTCTGTGGTCTTAAAATAACATGGTAAATCTATATATATAAAAAAATCAAAGTCCTGACTGAGTCACTGACTAATATACCAACGCACAGCCCAAACCAATGGACCTAGAGACTTGAAATTTTGCACATAGATACCTTATATAGTGTAAATATCCACTAAGGATGTATTTTTGGAAATTCCATCCCTAAGGGGGTAAAACAGGGGATGAAAGTTTGTATGAAAAATCCTATCCCTTGAGTTAATAGACTTGAAACTTAGCACGAATATTCATCTAAGTAAATTATAAAGTTTATCATTTATAGTTTTCCTAAACTACCTAAGGAGGGATTGGGGGAGTGTCAAAGTTTGTATGGAGGAACTTTAACACGCGGTCCGATTAACTCAAAACTCAGTTTTTATGCTTGAGCCCAAAAATTAAGACTAACGTGTATTAGGGTTTTCCAAAAATCTACCCCTAAGGGGTGAAAAGTTAATTTTATAGTGGAGGATTTTATTGGGGGCTTGATTAACTCTAAAATTGGTGTAAATAATGTTTGAGTCAAGTTATGGAAACATACCAGACGATTTTTGAAATTCTTTAGGTATCTGTATTCGTGAAAACAGAGATACAGTTTATATGAAAAATCTTATTAATTTGGTTAATGAACTTGAAACTTAGCACAAATACTTGCATAAGTAGGGTAATAATGTTTGTCATTATTATTTTTTCAAAACTACGCCTCAAATGAGGTTTAGGGATGTTAAAGTTTGTATAGAAGAATTTTAAAGCGCAGTCCGATTAAAAAAATGGTACTTTGAGTCAAGTTAGGAAACTTGCCAAACGAATTTTCACCGATTTTGACGGCATATAGCTGATGTTTTAAAGAGTAACTTAGGCTATTTTTATTTTAGAAAAATAATTAGGGTTCCGCGCAAGAAAATTAAAATCCATGAAATCAGACAACCACGTACAGCCCAGTACAAACTTACTAAGCCTCCGATTACGGCTATAACAACAAATAATAAAAATAAAGCAAAGTTAAAAATTTAAGGGGTCGGTCCCCATACAATAAACTTTTCATTTTGAAAAAAAAATAAAAATTTTAATCTAGCATGTGGGGTGTCATGTCATTATTTCATCACCGCTGCTCTCAAAACGGTGAAGGAGAACATCGTGAGGAAACCGGCATGTCCTAGAACCAAAAATTCGAAGACATGTGACATCTACCAACCCACACTGGGCCCGCGTGGTGGATTACGGCCCACTCCCTCTCACAGAGAGGAGGCCTACGAGGGGCGGCTGAAAAGTTTTGAGCCTAATGTATTAAAAATGCTGATAGATATGTATAAAAAAAATATTTTTCAATATAATCTCCCTTCATTTCAATGCACTTCTTACATTTATTAAAAAGAGCTTTTAACCCTGTGAAAAAATATTCGCCGTTTTTGTCTTCAAAATGTTCGTTTACGGCCGTCTTAATTTCTTCATCACTGGAAAATCTTCGTCCTCGGAGGTCTTTTTTCAATTTTGAAAAAAGGAAATAATCGCAAGAGGCCAGGTCTGCACTGTAAGGTGGGTGGTTGATTTCTTCAAATCCAGTCTCAGCGAGGGCACGCCTTGCAACTCGCGCAGTGTGGACGGGCGCATTGTCTTGCAAAAACAGGACTCCTTTTGCCAGTTTGCCTCTCCTTTTCTCGACAATCACTTGACGCAGTTTGGTCAATAATGCGGCGTAATAATCTCCGTTCATTATAGTATTTTTGGGAAGGTAGTCGATGAACATATTTCCTTCACAATCCCAAAAAAACAGTGGCCATGAGCTTGGATGCTGATTTTTCCACTTTGAACTTCCGTGGAGGCTTTTCTCCCTTTTCTATCCACTGCATTGACTCCTGTTTTGACTCCGGATCGTACTGTCTAATCCATGTTTCATCAACAGTGACAAGACGAGAAAAAACATCGTCAGGATTATCGCCACAGATGTCCAAAAACTCCTGCGAAGTTGTGACTCGACGCTGCTTGTCCAGTAGCGTGAGCATTTTCGGCACCCAACGCGCGCACACCTTTTTCATATGCAAATGAGTATGCAAAATGTCGCTGATTCGTTCCTTGCTAATGCCAATGGCTTCAGCTATCTGCCACAACTTGATTCGCCGATCTTCTAGAACAAGTTTTTTCACTTTTTCAATATTTTCTTCGGTAACAGCGATGTTTGGGCATCCCGACCTGGGATCATCTTCGAGCGACTCCCTGCCATGTTTGAACTCTCGGCTCCAACGTTTTATGGTCGCAAATGAAGGCGCAGACTTCCCATAAACTGCTGACATTTCTTCAAAAATTTCCGTCGGCGTTTTGTTCTTCTTTGTAGGAATTTTATGACGGCTCTATACTCCAATTTCGTAAAAAGTGCGGATGACTCGGACATGGTGACGTTTATGGTTCAATTACTTGAAGCGTAATGAAGCTAATGACATGAAACTTGACATTTATATTTCTTAGGATACCCGCAATTTGTGATATGCTGCGCGAGTCGTTAGTGACACTTAAAGGTACTTAGGCTCAGAACTTTTCAGCCGCCCCTCGTATGTCCCAGCAGTGGGAACATTATAGGCTGATTATGTGTTATGTGGGGTGTCATCGTCTTGAACTCATTGAGTAGAGTACAAACATATTTTTTTTTTATCTTTTAAAATTAAGAAATAGGGCTGGGGCCGTAAAAGTTGTAAATTTTAGACCATTTTTGTACGAGCTCTAGCGCAACAATTCAACAAATTAGGAATTTGAAACTTCTTTATACCATGTAAGTACCATGACTACTGTATTTAATCAACAATACTGAAAACGGCGATTCATAAGGTATTTTGTTTAAACATGGGTGATTTTCTGCAACTGCAAACAATAACCTTGTAATTCACAGTATCATTATAAAATAAGTAAAAAGTTATCTTTGCGATTGTTAAACATATATTATGAACCCTTCGTGCGCGAGTCCGACTCGCACTTGACCGGTTTTTTTGTCACTAACTTGCATGGTGTGGGGTGTTACAAAATCGGGCTAGAGCTTTACTGGGATATTTTTCCAAATGAAATTAATACAAGAATCAAAGTTTATCATCTAAGCTTGATTGGTTGTTAATCCGAAAATATCACTTCGAACTTTACTAAAGTTTCCGTGGATGATTCAAAAGTGAAGTCAATTGTTTGAGCAAATCATTGCAAATTCACATCTCGTCACTTTAAAAGTTAAATGTGATATTGAGAGAATAACATTGTTTCTGTCTGTCTCCTAACATTTCTCTGTGTGAACGTCTACTAACAAATGGGGTTGCGCAAACAGCTCAGTGCACACAGCCACAAGAAGCAGGCAATTGTACGGAGAAGGAAACTCTCTGGTCATTCAGTCGGTCAGAGAACCGATGCTTGCCCTTCTACTACAGCGGCTGCGGGGGCAACGACAACCGGTTCAGGTCCAGGGAGACTTGCGAAAAGACCTGTCCTAGTGCTTATGGTAAGTTTATGCAGAACATGATCAGAGATTTTTGGTCAAGTGTTTAGATTCAGCAGCTGGTGGATGAGGACCAAGAAATCATGTGAGAATTGTCATACAAGTTTATCAAAGTTTAGTATGGTAAGAAGTTCAGTTTTAATCTTTAAAAAAATGGACATTATAGAATTATTGAAGGCGGTATAAACTTTGGCGAAATGCGGCTAAAATTAGAGCAGAAATTGAATACAAATGAAAATCATTTGCATGAAAAAGAATGATCGTTCTTTCATAGTAGGTACTTTATATTATGTATGAACGTATTATGGAAATAATGTTTACCTACTATTTGTTAGTGTGTAACACGTTTCTTCATTTATCAATCATTCAGTACTGCATTGAATGAATCTTATCTGTCTTGTACGCTAACGCTTTTTGGGTAAATTGCATGTCTTTTATTTTGCCTATTTCATACGTAATGAACCTAGAAGTTAGATTTCCTTGTACTTAGTAACATTAATACTGAACAGTTTTGCTTCACAACTCTGGGTTTTGGGCCACTAATACGTTTTATACCAAGCAGTAATCGAGTTTAACAACTCTTTATATTGCAGTGCCCGACAAATGTACGTTACCTGCCGAGACCGGCCAGTGCTCCAACTACAGGGAAAGATGGTTCTATGATACCACCTTCAAGAGGTAAGGCAGTTTGGTTAGTTTTAACACCAAAATCATGCAATAATTCCATATGCGCGTATAGCTGCGGACAACAGCTAAACAAAATTAGGTACTTATTTTTCCAGATGTCGTCAATTCTACTACGGCGGTTGTGGCGGTAACGAGAACAACTTCGGCACGGAAGCGGAGTGTGACAACAGCTGCTCGGAAATTAAGACGACCACCACCGCTATCATTACCACTACCACCACCACGGAAATATCAGGTAGAAACGAGAACCTATGAATTGGATAGACAAAAAAATCCAATCTAAATCATTACCGCTATGATAAGTAGATTGTAATAATATAATTAAGATAAAATTAGATGCTTACACTCTAAATAACAAGTATGAAATGCAAGTAATGCAATGGGAGGCGAAGTTTCGAATGCTAGGTTCTTTAACTCCAAAAACAAAATTCTTTTTCCAGAACTCTGTTTCAACGCCATCGATGCTGGTGCTTGCAACAACAATGAGACACGGTACGCGTATGACAGCGCGCTCGGACGCTGCGTCACCTTCCAGTTCGGAGGCTGCGGCGGCAACCAGAACAACTTCCCAGATGAGGCCTTCTGCTCATTCTACTGTCCGCCGATGCAAGGTAATTGTCAATCAATCAATCAATCAATCATTTATTTTGTAAAACATAGGTATGATTGCAGATAGTGTATAAAAATAAGTGCGCTATGTTTTGCCAATATATGGCGTACAAAATTAACACAAATAAATATTACAATAAGGTGGCATGTCAATAGTACATTTAAAAAATAACAAAAATAATAATTCAATTCAAAATATGTCAAAAACCAATCATTACAATTTTTTTAAAAACACATTCATAATAAAGCAATAACTAAAATCATAAGCGTTTGATTAGCAAGTCGGAATCGTCATACCTCTGTTTATCAGCAGTAAACTCAGTGATGGAGTAGTAACATCTATCTAAAAGTAATTTAAACAAACACCTCTTAAAGGATCCCAGACACTCTTTATTTCGAATAGCTGCTGGTATACTGTTATATATTTTTGGGGCCATACCTAGCACACTTTTGCCGAAAAATGCGGTTTTATGAGAGGTAACATGAATGGTATTCTCATAACGGCGGGAGCGTAGTTTTTCAAATAAATGCAGGTTACAGCGAACAAACACTCCCATTTCATATATGAGTAGTTCTTCAAAAAGTATTCTCCGCGTAGCTTTCGTGGCGAATTTTTAGTAATCTTCAAATAAATGTGCCCATTGTGTCACCCTATGTAAAATTTCAACATTTATATCTGTAATTTTTATGGTGTGCATAATAAAGAGTATTCTATCTATCTATCTATCTATCTATCTATAAATGGGCATGCATTTAAGACGCTGTAAAAGTAATAAGTGCAATGTCTATTATATGTAAATCGGTGCATAAACTACAAAGATATTCTATTTTGAAATTTTGGTTCCCACGAAAGTTATGAAAGACGCCACAAAAGTTACAAACGTATTTTCTACAAGCAAAATATAGTTTTAAATCCTTATTTTTTCTTAAATTTCCTGTGGATTCAAGTTTATAACTTGTATTTGAGATCATCACTGTTTTGAGATCAGCTTGTTATTAGTAACACAGGTTGCTAACTCAGCTTTTGTTCCAGCAATAAAACTGTAAAATTTACTTCACCATCATCATCATTTCAGCCGAAAGACGTTCACTTCTGGACATAGGCCTCTAAGCACCGCCACTTCAACCAGTTCTGTGCTTCCCTCATCCAGCGGATTCCGGTACGCGACCGCCAGTCCAGAACCTTTCGGCCCCATCGGCCATCTGTTCTACGAATGTGCCCTGCTCACTGCCACTTAAGTTTAGCATTTTTCAGGCTATGTCGGTTACCTTCGTTCTCCTGCGGATCTCTTCATTTCTGATTTGATCACGTAGGGAAACTCCAAGCATAGCCCTCTCCATTGGCCTTTGGGTGACTTTTAGCCTTCTAATAAGGCCCATTGTGAGCGACTACGTTTCAGTGCCGTAGGTCATCACTGGCAACACCTACTGGGTCAAAGACTTTCGTCTTGAGATACTGCGGTGTGTGAGACGAGAAGATATTGCGAAGCTTCCTGAACGCTGCCCAGCCGAGTCAGATTCAACGATTGATCTCTTTCTCGAAGTTGGACCTAACTAACTAGGGAGTTTGTCCTAGATAAACATACTCGTCCACAACTTAAAGTGTAGTGTCTCCGATCTTCATGAGAGTGGGTGCCACATGGGCTTTGACATGACCTTTGTCTTATCGATGTTTATTGTAAGACCGATTCTTTCGGAAGCTCTACTGAGGTCATCGAGCTCCTCCATAGTCTCAGCCATGATGACTATCGTCAGCAAACCGAAGGTGATTGACGTACTTGCCATTGATGTTGATGCCCTTTCCAGTCCAGAACCTTGAAGACATCCTCCAGTGCAGCGGTGAACAGTTTCGGAGAGATAACTCACTCGCTAGGTGGCGCTGTATGTGTTAACTAGCTTTATCTTAACTTGCTTGTTATTTAATTTTCTAAAAAACTTAAATGTACTCAAAATTCAGTGTATTGTGTGTTAGTAGTGAGAACAAGATATAATAATTGCTGACAATTGGAGTCACTACGATCTAATACCTAAAATCAGTGTTATTTAAGGAACAAAATATCTTGTGTTTACATTTGGTTGCAAACATTATACTAGTGATAGTGTCAAAATCGCTGGATGAGGACTGTGCTAACACGATTTGCAATACAAACCTCGAACATTGGGACGTTTTTTCGAATGCAGTGACTGTATTATTACGATTTTTGTGCCAAACGGTTCACTTTCAAATTCTACCCTGTCATTCTATAAGCTGTGAAGTGAAGTTTGAATCAGCGCCATCTATTCAACCTACCGTGTGGCGGCATAGGACTCGGTTACCTAGCAACATCTGTGTAACTCGCACTCATGACTGACTGAGTGATCGATTGATCGTCATCGAACTTTATCGTCCTAAGATAGGTGGCGCTACGTGTATCTTGTTGCATGGACTGGCTGGATAAAGTATCACTGCCTTGGATCGAGTGAGCGATCGATCAACAAGTTTTTGGTTCCTCGCGTCAGGTGGCGCCACTTGTACCCTCCTTGCATAATAAATAATAACATATTTCTCAACTATTCCAATATTCAAGATGGATTACTGTAATGGATGCAACAATGTACTGGCTTCTGATGCTGGTTACCTGATGTGTAAATTGTGCAAGGGTCGTTATCATCATGAGTGCATAAACATTTCTCTGCAACAATTTAGGGCTCTAACGCTTGAGTTCAAGACTGGCTGGAAATGTCCCCCGTGCTGTAACATTACCCGTCGCACCCGTCCTAACTTGGATACACCTGTACGTTCCAACACGCAGGTTCCAGCAAATGTAGACAATAGCATGAATATGTCGTGCGATAACATGGAACAACGACCACCGTCGCCTCGCACTCCGCCATGTGTGTACACGTCACTTTCTACAAGAGTTGACAATAACTCCACATCGGTGCTTGTAGACAACCAAATCCAGTCTTTTACCCTAGAATTGAACAAAACATTACAAGGATGGAGATCTGACATCGATCATACTATGACATTGTTTAAGGAAGGTATTAAAAACACTTTGAAGGATTGGCGAGATGAGATGGAGGCTAGCATGCTCAGTTATCACGAAAGTGTTAAAAACAGTTTGGCCGAGATGAAGCAGGAGCTGGGCTCTGTTTGCGCTGCCCAAGCTGAACTCAAAAAAGATGTGAAGGAAATGAACGATGACATGTCTAGTCTCAAACATTCGCTCCAGTTCCACACAAGCGAACAGTTTGACCTCAAGAAAAGAGTTGAAGACATTGCACGTCTGCAGGCTGAACAGTCAGCCACTTCCACAACCTATTTGGAAGCCAAAATTGAAGCGCTTGAACAGCAAGCGAGGCAATGCAACCTGGAAATCTGCAATGTTCCAGACAAGCGTGGTGAAAACCTTTTACAGATTTTGGGGGCGATTGGAGATGCCATTGGCTTTCCTATACCTCAAAAGGACATTATATCCGTCCACAGAGTACCACATGCCCACCAACAAACAAACAGGCCAAAGAACATAATTGTCAAATTCTCCACGCGCATATTGCGCGATAATGTTCATAGCGCATTCCGACTGGCTAAGTCATTGAAAACGGATCAAATAGGTATAACTGGGTCTTCAACAAATATTTATATTAACGAACATTTAACTTTAAAAAATAAAATATTATTTCGTAAGTGTAAGGAAGCGGCAAAACTTCACCAGTTTAATTACGTCTGGATTAAAAATTGCACTATTCTTGTACGTAAGAAAGATGGCGAAACTGCTTTTGCCATCAGATCTGAATCAGATATCGCTAAAATCAAGAGTTATGGTAAAGGTGACTGTAATAATAGTAATAATATTGTTAATGAGACCAATACTCATTGATCGTTTCACTTGTTTTTGTCCACTTGATAATTGTAATCATTACTGGATTGTGTTGCCTGTCCTTATTCTGCTGTTTAAATCATTATCTGTATTGTGCATTTTTTATTGTGTTTCTAAATTTTTTATCGTTTTTTACCTTGTTATAGTTTATATATCATCCCTGATCTCATACCTAATAAATTTAACCTATTTGTTTATAACATTCAAAATTATGCGTACTACTGCTAATAAATTTGGTGCAGTCGTTATTGTAAAGTGTTGTGATCTATACTGCCTCTTGCTTCAATCATTTCCATTTCCCATTACGTTAATTTCTATTATTTTGTTCATAAGATCTTATACAAACTTGCTGCTTGAACACGCTCTTATCTTAATACGTATCACTCACGCTTAATACGTATTTATATTTTAACATTATCAATGTCAAATAAAAATATCACCATTTACTATCAAAATTGCAGGGGTATTCGCACAAAGTTACATCAGTTACTCACGAATATTCTTATTAATACATACGATATCATTATCTTAACTGAAACCTGGCTAACACCTGAAATTTATGACAGTGAGTTCATAGACCAGCGTTATAGTGTATACCGTTGTGATCGTGATCGCAGTGCTACCAATAAACAAGACGGTGGAGGTGTACTGATTGCAGTTTTACGAACTTTAATACCTTCTGAATTAGATCTCTCATTAACACAGAACAGTGATCTCTCACACACGCACATTGAACACATTATGGTTGAGTTGCCGAGCACTGTCAAAAATAAAAGACACATTATTAGTGCTGCCTACATACCACCTAAGACTTCTGCTTTAGTGTATGATAAGCACTTTGAATTGCTACAAGAAGTGTTAGGCCATCCTAGTGTTGACAGTTTCTTTGTGCTAGGAGACTATAATCTGCCTGAGGCTTATTGGCTAGTATCCTCTGCAACAGACATCTCGAACATTGCTACATCATGTTATTCTGGAGGACCTTCGGCCTGCGCAAATTTGAATATCTTGATTTCAGTACTGGGTGCTTCTCAATTTAACAGTGTAGTAAATGTCAATGGTAAAATTCTTGACCTAGTCATTTCCAATAACCCCTGTGATGTTTCTCATGTCTCAACTACACTGCTTCCGGTTGACACTTACCATCCTGTCCTGACGTGTGAGACCAGCCTAAACGTCAAAATCACCCCCATGACTAAAACTCCTCTTCACAAATATTGCTTTCATAAGGCAAACTTTGACAATATTAATCGCAACATACAGCAAATGAACTGGTCTGAACTGCTATGCCCCATGAAATCAGAGGAGGCTCTGGCTAATTTCTACACTGAAATAGATAATATTATTAAACAAGACACTCCGCTGGCCCGACCTAGATCAACTAACTATCCCATATGGTTCTCTCGTACTCTCATAAATATTTCTAAAAAGAAACAGAAGGCATGGATTAAGTGGAAGAAATATAATAACATTTCTGACTATGAATCATTTTCAAACTATAGAAAACAGTTTAAGGATACATGTCTTGGGTGTTTCAGTTCGTACATCAGTTCTGTAGAGGACAATATAAGTAAAAACATAAAACACTTCTGGACCTATGTTTCTAATCGAAAAGATAAACCTGGAATCCCATCTAAGCTTCAATACAAAAATGCTGAAACAACTGATCCAGGCATGGTCTGTAATATGTTTTCCGACTTTTTTTACTCGGTATATGAACCGACATCTCCTTCTTTGTCACAATGGAAGCCTCCGCAGGATAACAACCCATTACATGATGTCTCTATTTGCGATCTTTATTTTAGTGAGGAGAACATATTGAAGGAGCTTAAGTCCCTAGATCCAGCGAAAGGCCCTGGACCTGATGGACTTTCACCTTACTTCCTTAGGAACACTGCTACTTCCATCTGCAAGCCTCTATTTATTATTTATAATAAATGTATATCTGAGGGAGTTGTACCTAAACTGTGGAAGCATGCGTATATTGTGCCCGTTCACAAAACTGGATCTAAACGCAGCGTAGAACACTATCGTCCTATTTCCATCCTGTCTGCCTTGTCGAAACTCTTTGAAAGGTTAGTCCATAACGAAATTTATCCTGTATTCCACAACATTATACTTCAACAACAACACGGTTTCGTAAAACGGCGGTCGACAAATACTAACTTATTATTATTTTCTAGCTTTTTGTTTGATTGTGTTGATAATCGTGTACAAGTGGATGCAGTGTATACGGACTTTTGTAAGGCTTTCGACAAGGTAGACCATGAAATACTACTAAATAAGATAGCGTTCAACGGAATCCGTGGTAATCTTCTGAGGTGGTTTACCTCTTATATAACCAATCGCAGTCAGAGGGTTGTAATTAATGGTCACCAATCTAACATCGCACAAGTGACCTCTGGTGTGCCTCAAGGCTCTATACTTGGTCCTCTTTTGTTTATTTTATATATAAATGACATCAGCCAATGTTTTCGCAATACCAAGTTTTTACTATATGCCGACGACCTCAAGGTATATAGAGCCATACGACAAACAAATGATTGCCTTCTGCTGCAGCAAGATTTGGACCGACTATCCTGTTATTGCCAGAAAAATAAGTTACAACTAAGCTTACCCAAATGTAACTTCTTAAATTTTACAAAAAATAAAACTAAAATAAACTACACACACACTTTATACACGTTGTGCAATGCCCCTCTACTTAAAGTGGACTTTATTCGTGATCTCGGTGTTATCATTGACTCTAAGCTCTGTTTGGATCTACATATAGGAAAGATTGTTAATAAAGCGTATCAACTTTATGGATTTGTATTACGATCAACAGTTGATTTTAAAAAGCCTTCTTCCTATATTTACTTGTATAAGTCTCTTGTACGTTCTCAACTGGAGTATGCCGTGTCCGTTTGGAGTCCATATTACAAAAAGTACGTTGAAATGATTGAGCGTGTTCAACACAAATTCCTACGTACCATGCATTACAGATGCTATGGATATTATTTGCCTTATAAAGACTTGCTTGCAAAGTATAAGCTCGCAACACTTGAAAATAGACGTAAATATTTAGAAGCCATGAATTTATATAATATTGTCACAAACAAATTTGATTGCATTGAACTGTCCAACATGTTGTGTTATGCGGTTCCTAGGACAGTCCATAGGCGAAAGGTGTGCGCTGGTAGATTATTTTCAGTGGGCACCTGCAAGTCGAACTCTGGTTTGCGTTCGCCTGTTCGCAGAATGGTTGATTCCTACAATAGGACTTTTGAACATATAGACATTTTTGCATGTGCTCCCTATAGGTTCAAAAGTCTTATACATAAGGAGCTTTCTTGAATTTTTAATTTTATATTTTTCTTTTTGTGCCATTTTTTTGAGTATCATGTACGTACCTACATTATTTTTACACACAATATACACACACACAAACAAACACACAGACACACACACCCTCACACACACACACACACACCCCTACACATACATTACACATTATTATTTTAAACACAAAACACAATACATAAAGTAGTTTAGTTAAAAAAAAAAAAAAAAAAAAAAATGTATTTGTAACCCTAGCGATGATTATTATTTTCACTGTTTGTATTCCTGTAGTTAATCTGTGAACAGCGTTGTGGGCTGCAATATTGTCTATATGTTTTGTGTATTTCCTTTTCTATGTTTTATATTGTAGCTGTTAGTTGTTCCTTATAAATAAAATAAAATAAAAAATAAAATAACGTCTCTCTGTCTCACCCCTCGCTGCATAAGTATAGGTTTCGAGGTCCGGTCCTGGAGTTGTACTGACATAGTGGCGTTTTCGTACAGGCACTTCAGCACCTCAATGTACAGATAGTCGATCTGGCACCGTTGAAGAGACTGCAGTAGCAGAGAGGCAGGATTCAGTTTTCTGTATAACCTGCCGCAGCATATGTATGTGGTCTACGCTGTTATAGCCTTTACGGAATCCGGCTCGTTCAGGAAGCTGGAAGTCGTCAGACCTGGGTGCGAGACGGTTCTTGATGACTCTTGAAAACAGCTTGTAGTCTTGGCTCAGAAGTGAGACGGGTCAGACGAGCCTGTAACTCTTAAGAGGAGCATTATCACCCTTCTTAAAGAATAGTACCACCATACCGCTGTTCCATGTCTGCAGCGTTTTGCCCTCAAGTATGACTGAATGAAATAGCCCCTGGAGGGTTTTAAGAACGGGTTTTCCTCCGACCGTCAAGAGTTCGGCCGCAACTCCGTCATCACCCGGCGCCTTGTTGTTTTTGAGCTGCTTCAGAGCCATCCTAATCTCGTACAAGCTGAAGTCCGGGATGTCTTCGGTATAGTGTCTGGTCAATCTAGCTTTTGGGTCATTTTCCAGATTCGTGCTGGGATTACTTGTTGAAAATTGACAACAATCATAATTATTACTTAGGTACTATACTAGTGTAGCTGCTGACAGATTATGTGTTCTTTTGATTATGTATTTCAAATGTTTACAATCATAAAACACACCATTTTTTGCCAGCTGCTATAATAGTAGTTTACATATTATTTTTGTCTAAGTTGAATTTTTATACTTATAGCTGACAAACACTCTTCTTGATAAAATTTATAAGGTATTTTTCTTACTGTCAATCTATTGGCTAAACAGCACAGGTTAAGGTGGGGTGAACTGTTAATTTGGCTACGAGAAAACATACAAACAGAAACACATACAAGTCGTTACAAACGCAAACCAATAAATGATTTGATTTGATTTGATTTGATTTGATTTGATTACAAGAAAAAAATTGAAGTACATACATATACAAATACATAACATCTTTCTTTTGAGATTCGCGACAATCGAGTAAATGCATCAGCGACGTTACAAAAAATCTGAAGTCATTATTTAATGGAGATAATAACTTTCATGGTCCGCTAGATGACTTTCGTGGACAAATAACCACGAAAATTGTGACACGAAAGTAACGAAAATTTCACATTTTTGAGAATTACTATTAAAGTTATGGGTAAATTAACGAACAAAGTACCTACTTGGGAATAATCTCGAAGATCTGTACTATTCCTTCATTCCAAATAAAGGCTCTTACAGAAAGAGGCGATATCGCGAGCGATATTGCGATATTATCGCGTCGCAACACCGCTACGCGACACGTCGCGTCGCGATATCGCCTCTGTCTGTAAGAGCCTTTAGTTGGAAAATTATAAACATTTATCCTTCAAAATTTGCGAATGAAAGTTTCTTAAGCAAGGCTACTTGAAAATATTCAAAGGTTAACTTATCTCGTATTTTTTTTGTTTAGAAGCTATGAATGTATTTGTCTCCTTCACTGATACACTACTGAGCGTCCGCGCAGCTAAAACGGGTAGCGAAAAGTTGCTCCTCTTGGAAGATAAGTGCAGTTTTGTTGCGCGCTCGCGAAACTAGCAAAATCGTGTGACAGAGACATAATGCCTATTTATTAACTATTGTACATTAAGAGATAAAATTAATATTCTTTGGTCATTATGATGCCTAATTAAACACTATTAATTTGATTTATTACATTATATGCTTATTAATAGAATACAAAAGTTATCAAAGTTTGCCGTGAGCGCGAACAGAGTGTGACGCGCGAAGAACACCGATTTTACTCCCGTTTTCGACACTAGATATTTTTTAAAATAAATATTATAAATACTTTTAGATATTTACTATTGAAATTATACACATAAATAAATAAAGAGTAATCTGTATTTGGTCCTAAGACTGAATATTTAATTGGTTAGGAATTAAGACCGTGTGACCGCGTTTTGAGGGACCTCGGAGAACTACCCATATGTACATAGACGGTAGAGTGAGCAAACTAAGTTCCTTAAACAATGGTTTACAACTATCAATTGATTGTAATTTGGTAAATGATCTCAAGCATTTCTTCTGAGCTTTAAAAGCAATGTCTCTGTCCGTGGAGTTGCCCCAGAAAATGATTCCGTACCTAATGCCAGAAGCCACATAAGCATTATAAGCTATTTGTACTGTAATGCGGTTAACCGTTTTAGATGGCTTATACAAAGCATACGAAAATTGGCTAAGCTTCTTTGACAAAGCGTCGACATGATGTTTCCAAGTCAGATGACTATCTATGTAAAGGCCCAGAAATTTAGAGATGTCAGTTTCAGCGATTGCTACGTTACCATATTTTATATTCAGTTTCGGTTTATTTGTTCTTTGATTAAATGTCATTATTTTAGTCTTGTCAAGATTTATTTTTAAATTATTATTAACTAACCAATTTATTATATTTTTAAGATCATCATTTATGTCATTTTCAAGAGTATTAATGTCATTATTAGAGAACCAAATAGTGCTGTCATCAGCAAATAAGACCATCTGATGTTTACTGACCTTAGGCATATCATTTATGTAAATGTTAAATAATGGAGGGCCAAGAATGCTACCTTGGGGAACACCATAATTAATATTAATTGTATAATATTATTATACTATGTATTTTGGGAAATAGACAAAAACCTGTGAACATTGGTTTTTACTTTAGTCATTGGGAATAGGAAGCTAAATTAAGCTAATGTTTATGTCCTGGCGATTTCTTTTGCTCGCTGCTATAAGCACCAATCTCACTTGCCCATTGTTTTTTGCCAGATATCTGCCAGCTGCCGATGCTGCAGGGACCATGCGAAGATTCTTTGATGCGCTGGTTCTACAATCCCACCACTGACTCTTGTAGCCAGTTCACATATGGAGGCTGCGAAGGCAATGACAACAGGTACTATTACTAGTAATCTATACCAATATTATAAAGAGGAAAGGTTTTTTTGTTTGTTTGTTTGTTTGTTTGTACCGAATAGGCTCTGAAACTACTGGACCGATTTTAACCATTTTTTCACCAATAGAAAGATAAATTATCTGGCAGTAACATAAGCTATAATTTATTTTTAAAAAAATTAGAGATCCTTAAGAAAATTGCAATAATGTAACCCAAAGTAGCAAAATTTTGCCTATAAAATTCATTATTTGGCGTGCGATTAGAGATCCTTAAGAAAATTGCAATAATGTAACCCAAAGTAGCAAAATTTTGCCTATAAAATTCATTATTTGGCGTGCGCTGAGAAAACTATTGATGATACATAAAAAGTATGTACTACATGATTAAAGTACTCATTATTACCTTCAAAAAAGTCCGCAAGACAATATATCTAACTATCATAGTTAAGTCACAATAGCAGCTTTTGTGTTCTAAAATTTAATCAGATTGCCGTTAGAAACAAAAGTTGGTTAGAATCGTATCGTAGTATTAATTCTTATTCAAATAAATAGTTTTTCAATACACTTCCTCGAAAACTGGTTCATATCGGACTACGATTAGGTTCACAATGCAATGTATTTCACACGCGTGCGATTTTTCGGGTTTTTCGGTGCGGGAATAAAAATTGCCACAGATAACTTATACCTATACTTAGTCCAAATTGGTTCAATGCTTCTAATCACAACTCTCTATTCGGAGGTGAATGTTTTTTTAATCTCGGCAAAGAGGTATGAGTCTTTACGGCGTTAATATTTTTTGAATATTTAAATAATGTTTATAAATAGAATATCATCTAAAACTATGATTATTACAATAAAAAAAAAACGTTTATGAATAAATTAACATTTATTTGTGTTCTACACTCGATTATACTTCAGTGTTGCATCCTCTAGATTTAACGTACATTGTAGTCCGTTTATCGTTGTACTACATTGCCACACTGTTCAAAGACTAGAAAAAAAAAATAATAATTTGATAGTCTATGTCATCTGTCAGCTGTCACCTCATTCGTTCTTCGTGTGTTGCATTGCTACGCTGTTAATTTTTCAATTTAATTTTAAATCCATAAAAATCTTTCTAGTTTCATAGTGAAAAGTGTTATTTTAGCGAAAATTAGACGTGAGAAAAGGAAAAACAAAAGTAATGAAGAATATTTTTAGACGCAAGATCAAACGTTACGAAAGTAAATTAAGGAAAAAACGCAAAGAACGTGAGTAAGACGCCATACTTATGGCACCCTTATTTTAAAAAGTTAAGACTATTATGTTTTTCAACCCTTCGTATGCCGTGAACGCGGATCCACGCGAGACACAATAGCTTTTTAATTGTGTCTGTAATTACGGCATTCAACTCGTTAAATATTGTAATGAGATAACACCTGATATTATCCTGTTTATAAAATGGTATTTCTTAACGAGGTAACACGCGATGTTATCCAGAAATACAGTACTTTCTGGATGAGGTAGTACGTGATACTATCCTGAAAGTAACTTTGCTTTTTTTTGTTTCGACTTTCAAAAAAGTTTATCATTGCGATCTATACCTATGCTTATTGCCATAAGATGCATACCAAAGTTCTGTAACACCTGATGTTATCCTGTTAACAAAATGGTATTTCTTAGCGAGGTAACACGCGATGTTATCCAGAAATACAGTACTTTCTTGATGAGGTAGTACGTGATACTATCCTGAAAGTAACTTTGATTGTTTCGTTTCGACTTTCAAAAAAGTTCATCATTGCGATCTATACCTATGCTTATTGGCATATGATGCACACCAAAGTTTTGTAATACTTAATGTTATCCTGTTAACAAAATGGTATTTCTTAGCGAGGTAACACGCGATGTTATCCAGAAATACAATAAGTTCTTTCTTAATGAGGTAGTACGTGATACTATCCTGAAAGTAACTTTGCTTTTTTTGTTTCGACTTTCAAAAAAGCCCATCATTGCGATCTATAAGCTTATGGCCATATGATGCATACCAAAGCTCTGTTGAAACTTTCACTGCGGATGTGTCTACAGAAATTCTTGACTTACTTGGTCAAGCAAAGAAATTGGATCCTTCTCTCGGGGAAAAAATACCCAGTGAAGTTGCTGAACGTTGGGGAAATATACTGCTTGATGGATAAGACAAAGGCCACAAACTTGGTACAAGGAATCACCAGCCTCGTCAACCTAACAAAAGACCTCATACGGGCCCAATCTGTAGACACGTTAGATATTCTGAAAAGTATATCAGAAATCAGTCAATTGCTTCCTGATTGACATGAACTGACATTTAATAGACGAAAACTTCTCATACCTTTATTAGAACGGGCCTACAAATTAAAAAAACCGACTCCAGTGAATACTGCAGGCAACCGGCGAACCGGTTTTCAGGCGTGAAATGTGCGGGGTCCTCTTCGACGAGCAAACAATGCGACTGCAGCGCCATCCACAGCCGACGCCTGACACCAACCGCAGCCATCGACTTCTTCAGCGAGGAGGACCAACAACTCAATGCAGTCGGTAAATGGGACTATTAGAGGTACCTCACGCGCCGGTAGAAATAGATATTTTATAAAAATTAGATGCTGTTAACTGATGATCCTATCATATTAAGTTATGTTAGTGGTTATAAAATTTCGTTTATTGGGAAAGTGGTTCAAAACACTGAACCAAAAAACCCACCATCTCCTCTTGGAGAAATGGATCGTGCAATTTTCTAACTTATTGACTTAAGGGCGATTTCTAAATGTTCTGATCTACCACAACGGTTTATTTCGTCGGTATTCTTAACGCCTAAGAGTACAGGCGGTTATAGATTTATCTTAAACTGGCTGCGCCCCGCAGTTTCACCCGCGTGGATGAGATAAAAGATGGCCTGTGTGTTGGTCTAGGGTGTGGGCTGTCTGCGTGCCAGATTTCATCCGTGACGGTCCGGCCGCGGCTGTTTGAGCGTGAGAAGGTGGCAGGCGTGCGGGCACGCGCACACACGCTCACAAACTTTTGCCTTCATAATATTGGTGTGATTTGAAGAACCTTAATAAGTTATTCAATACTCAATGTCTTTATTGCTTTACCATAATGTATACTTAGGTGGTAACATTCTAACCAACCCGACATTTTAAAATGGATAATAGGTACCTATACGTTCTGTATCCAAATTAATAATACGTAATGCATTCATGGCAACAATAGATCTTATTTTTTCTAATGCCCATACATATCTCACATAAAAAATATTTGGGTTTATAATATAATAAAATTTTCAATGAATTCAATTGCTTACCATATGGCCTCAGCCTGGCGCACTAGTATTTACAAAATTACTCAAACCTCTGTAAAATTAGCTTATCTATTTAGGAAGAAATTCTCTTATACCAAATCAGATTTGCAAATTCTTAGGATTTCTCATCAACTCGCAGTCTATGTGTTTACAGTTAAAACTAATTGGTGCGTTATCAGCAGCATGTTCAGCTATAACGTATGGTTGGGTATACACACCAAACAATTAGAGTGGGAGAAATATTTAGCACTTTTGAAGTCAAATGACAGTGCAAAAATGACAGTTAGTCCTCTCTACAAGAAGACTTCACTTGGTGGAGTCAAATATCGCACCGAAACATGAACAAACTTCGTGTTTTTTACTCCTTCCGATTGGAAATATTCACTGACTCTTCACTCTCAGGATGGAGGGCAGCCTGTGAGGGAGAAATTACTAGAGGTATTTGGTCAATGAAGGAAAGAAAACACCACATTAACTTTCTTACTGCGTTTATGGGCCTAAAAACTTTCTGTAAAAATAAAACCAATGTAGATATTATATTTAGAATAGATATACCACTGCCATACCACTGCCATTGCATATGTCAACAAAAGGGGTGGCACACAATTTCCGCATTTAAATCGTATCACTCGGCAAATGTGGCAGCAAATATTTATTTACTCTTTTTTACTAAGCCCAGAGAAAACACTGATGCGGACCAAGCTTCTAGGTATACTAACATATGATCTGGGTATACTAATATTGACACCAAATGGGAATTAGATTCACAATTATTTAAATCTATTACGAAAAAGTTCGGTAAACCTTTTATTCATTTGTTTGCGTCACGCCTTAACAAAAAATGCACTAAATATTTATCCTTCTCACCATTATTTTGGTCTTATAAATTATAAACGACAAAGTAATTGGCATAATTACAGTTCCATAATGGCCTAGCCAACTATGGTTACTGTTATTCAGTAAACTAGTTGATTCTGAAATATTGTCAAGGAATGGTACATAAGGAGAAAAATTCCAATTGAAGCAATATAAATAATTATGATTAATTATTTTTCTAATAATATCATTGGACAAATAATTAATCATTATTAGAGCCAGTATAATGTTGCTCTTAAACGTTGGTGTTCCTTTTGTAAAACTAATAATATTGGTTACTTCAATAGCTCAATAATATATAACCCTAAAACTTTTAACTGAGTAATTTAAAAAAGATGCATTATGGGACGATAAATTTTTTTTTCGCTCTGCATTAAAAATTATTTTGACCAAAAAGTCAAATAGAAAATCATTATATTCGAGATGTTTTAAAGGTGTTTTTAAAAGTAAGCCTACGTTTCTTAAGTATTATGTGCTACTTGGTATCCTAATCTGGTCATACACCATATATCCGATTAAGTCTATCCCTTAAAGAAATTTCTAAAAAACTTGTAACTTTGCTTGCATTGTCCATGGGACAACGGATGCAAACGTTATCTTTGATCAAAATTAATGATATTCATGTAAATGAAACATTATTAAAACTTCAGCACCGAACAGAAAAATCCCCGCCTGATTTTACCTTTCAATAATAATAAACAATCTCTATGTCCAGTAGAAACCCGAACTTCTTACATGGGGAAATTTTGTGATAAATCAATACAAACTTGTAGCTCCTAGTCCATCAGCCGCTGGATCAAAGAAACGCTTAGTGATAGTGACGTGGATGTGAATAAGTTCACTGCCTACAGCACTAGGCATGCATCGATGTCAGTGGCTTTCAGAGCACAATGGAAATAATAAAAATACTGCTGGCTGGACTGGACGGTAACTTAATACATTTTGCAAAATTTTACAACCAACAACCAACCAACCAACGTGTGATTGATTCTGAAAAAGACAAGGTTTTTGCTGAATTCAATTAATAAGTCTGTAAGAATAATCTTCTATTCATAATCCGCTTTGTTAAGTGTTTGTTACCAAGTATTAGCTTTTTAATATAAAATTGACTGTGATTACTGTCCGGATTTGTTTTGTTTTAAAAACAAATGCCAAACTAAGTACTCCATAGATATAATGTTAGTGTATACTAAATCTACGAAGTACTCACATGTGATCATGAGTATTATAGGTTTTCCATTCCACAATAAACAAGCTCTAAACATCTACAATGTACGTTAAATCTAGAGGATGCAACACTGAAGTATAATTTATGGTTAATTGAACTTACCTTAAGTGAACTTCAACCAAAATTATACGAAGTGTTGCATCCGAAGAGATTTAACACCCTACCCACCCATGTAACCATTACCCTCTTATTATTGTGGAATGGAATAGGCAGTGAGCTCTAAAACGAATGAGGTGACAGCTGACAGATGACATAGACTATCAAATTATTATTATTTTTTTCTAGTCTTTGAACAGTGTGGCAATGTAGTACAACGATAAACGGACTACAATGTACGTTAAATCTCTTCGGATGCAACACTTCGTATAATTTTGGTTGAAGTTCACTTAAGGTAAGTTCAATTAACCATAAAAAATATTTGAATTTTCTATTTTTCATATTAGGCTGTTTATCGGCTTTATACCTTTGCTTCTCCTTCAACCTGGCGAAAGCAAATCGCGAAAAAAAAAGAAAATTTAAACCATAGTTTACTAATAATTCATGACAGTGACAAGTGTATTGAAAAAGGTCGTTTGATACTCGTGGACATTTTGTTATTGCAGTTCTCGGCTCAAAAACAACCTCGCCTACGGCTCGGGTGTTAATTCCGCCTCGAATGCAATAACAAACGTTCTCCACTTGTATCAAAATGTACTATTATCATCAAGGGTATTTATGTAGCAGTAAAATATTTTTTAATTCATTCGAATCGGACATTTAATTTCGAAGTTATCACGAGTTCAAAAATGCCATACGCGTTCCGTTCGACGTCGCGCCGCGCGCCGCGATTAACTCGATATATAAACTTGAGAGCAAAAATGGAGAATAACGTGGGTTTTTCAAAAATCTACCCATAACGGGGTAAAGAGAGGTAGTAAATTTTTCAGGGGAGGATTTTACTGCGGAGCTGACTACTGATTAATTTGAAAGAGGGGGAGAGGGAGGGGGCTGGTGAGGAGAGAAAGGGGTGGTAAGGGGTGAGGGGGAGGACAGTGGTTGATGAGGGGAAGAGGGTGAGAGGGAGGGGACGGGGTGGAGAGAGAGAGGGGGAAGTGGAAGTGGTGAAGGGGGTGTGAGAGTGGGTGAGAGGGGCAGGGAGAGGTTAGCGGGAAGGGGATACGGTGAAGGAACGTGCTAATCTCTGGAACTAACAGACTTTGAATTTTTTTTTGCATTTTATAGCCCAAATCTTAGGACCATTACGTGCCGAGCTAAAAGAAAAAAATGCAGAAATAACGCTAAGTGAAAACGAAATAATAGCGCGGGCAGGCAATGGGATGCGACGGTGTAGGTCGGGGGAATGAGAAATTTCACGCGGACGAAGTCGCGGGCAGCAGCTAGTATTATTATACTTATATAAACAGTGCAAAGATTACATTCATCAACAAGTGTTTTGGTGCTGGTCAAACTGTTTGTTTCTTCGAGAATTTCAGAAATTAGATCACTTCGCATCTTATGTTTTTTATTAATGTCGTTCAACATAATGATAAGTCCATTTTTTCATACTTCACTGGGTCCGCCAGCGACTGAGAATTATTTTTTATTTTTTTAATCTATGTTGTAATATTTGTAAGAAAAACATACATTAAACACAAAAAAACATGTTTAGATTCGAGAGTCTTGACGCTTGCGAGACTAGATGCAGGACTGGACCCGCGCGGCTTGAGGCCACGACCCCAATAACCACAGTTATAGTAGTAAGTGCCTATCAGTCATCCGTTTTCAGTTTCCAAGGTCTTAATTTGGACAAAGATTAGACGATAAGGCCAGATCTTGCATTGGAACAATTGAAATTACTACAATTTAGTACAATTAAAACTCCTTCTATTTCCATAAGGACGGACCATCAGAGTGCAGAGTGCCGGAGGCACTGGAGGACTGTCGCTACGGCGGTGTGGTGTGGTACTTCGACACAGGCCGCAAAGAGTGCGTGTTCCACGCCAACACTGAGGCCGGTCCTATCTGCAGGTACACTGGTACCTTCTCATCGCAGGAGGCTTGCGAACGGTCCTGTGGAGCCTTCCGAGAAGTCGGTGTGTAACTCTTACATTTTTAATTCGGCGAGATTGTTGAGTCAGTAAAAAAAGTTTGTGTGCCTTAGTATAGGTGAAGTTATTTTTTTTTCTTTCTTATGAAACTGTTTTTTGTCTCAGACGTGTGCAAACAACCCAAGGACCTAGGTCCTTGTCGAAGGTTTGTCACGAAGGTTTACTTCAACCTGTCCACCGGTCAGTGCCACAAGTTTGTCTACGGAGGCTGTCTCGGAGGTGCTAATCGCTTCTCTTCAATCGAAGAGTGCTCGCAAGTCTGCAAAGCTAAAATAGGTAGATATAAAACCCTGCAACATGTAGCCGAACCCTTAATCATCCGAAACGTTTAGTTTGTTGTCTGTCAATCCATACTAATCTATTGTATCTCATGCTGGGGTGGTGCTGCAAAGACCATACTTAAGCCTCTGGAGGTCGCACACAGAGCTATTCTAAAAGAGGCTATGTCTAGGCCGATTCTCTCCAACTATCGAACTCTACCAATCATGTAGCGTATTTGTTGTAAGGCAACAATATATTTTACATATCCTTCTACAATATCGACGAACACCTGTCAAAATAATCTGCAAACGCCGCAAAGACCTAATCTGCACAATACCACAACTTTAATTGCAAAAAGACTTCGGTCTTTCTTTCTAAACCCAAACTACGACGAAACCGAAGAGTTTATAGAGAAATGATCACTCAAACACATACATGCATCACGAATAACTCACTACACCAACAAACTGAACATATTTTAAAAGGTTATTTATAGACTTTTCCGAATTTGCTACTTCTATATTAAAAGTTTTTTTTTTTCTGTTTTTGTTGTTAAATAACCTGTCTATTATTATGTAGCTTACTGTAATGATTACTATTTACATATAAAATAACATATTTAGCATATGCTATTTATAGGTCCACCATTTATGACGGGGATCGGAACTGCTTCTCCTAAACACACTGCATGATAATCAGTTTGGGTTTAGATCCAAATTATCTACAGCAATACTGTGTCTCAAGCATACCGTCAGATACTACACGGATCGTAAAACACTGTGTACGCGTGTTTCCTCGACCTGTCCAAGGACGGTATCGTACGATGTGTTGTGGCAAAAACTTGAGGGCATAAACATGCCGCATGAACTTGTTAACATCTTCAGGTATTGGTACAAACAGCAGGTTAACAATGTCAGATGGACGGGTACATTATCGGAGCCATACAGGTATGAATGTGGAGTGAGACAAGGTGGGTTAACTTCACCCACACATTTCAATCTCTACATTGATGCACTCATCGTCGCGCTCAGTAGTATGTTGGATGCCATGTTGATGATGTGTGTGTAAACAATCTGAGCTATGCTGATGACATGGTGGTGCTGAGTGCGTCGGTTTGTGGACTACGTGAGTTATTGAAAATTTGTGAGGAGTACGCTGGCAGCCATGGCCTTGTGCATAATGTCGTGAAAAGCCAATACATGGTATTTCAGGGAGGCGCCAAATGCCCAGAACAAGTACCCCCTATTCGCTTGAATGGTGTACCGTTAGAACGGGTGAAACAATTTAAATACTTGGGGCACAGCTGATCTGGTTCTGGGTATTGGGAAATCTGGGGAATCTGAAAGACCATGTCGAGGAGGCACTGTTTAAGAGAGCAAATATGATAGCCCGTAGGTTTGCGCGTTGTTCAAATCAGGTTAAAATCACACTTTACAAAGTTTTCTGTACCTCCCTATACACGTGCAGCATATGGGCATCTTACTCACAAGCTGCTTACAGTGCAGTGCCCTTCGTGTTCAATACAACAATACAATTGACCTGAAATAAATGAATTTTATTTTTTAGTTTTGTTAAACACAGGTTATCAAAAATCAAAATCAAAAGTCATTTATTCAAATTAGGCTGAGAATCAGCACTTTTTGAACGTCGAAATTACATAAGACAGGCCCCACAAAACGCCCGCCCTTCACCACTTCCTAGTGCTTTAGCTGGGAAGAAGAAGTAGCGGAATCCCCAGCAACACAGCTGTCTGTTAAGTTAGAAGAACTTGATTCTAAACAATAGTACTTATGCAAAATAATTAACGCAACACAGTAGGTACATTAAATTGTATTATTTGTCAAATAAAATAAACAATAATTAGTAACTCATAGAAGCCTGGAGAAAGAACATGACATAAACATTGTCTTGAGTTAATCACAGCGACCAACTATTCTTATCGTTTAAGTAATCGTTGATAGAATAGTATGCCTTTGAACAAAGACTGGATTTTACTTTAATTTTAAACGCATTAAAAGGCAAATCTAGCAATGAAGAAGGTAGCTTGTTATAAAAAGTTATACCAAGCCCAACAAATGAGTTATGAACCTTATGAAGCCGGTGAAATGGAGCACGTAATTTGTCCTTATTTCTGGTATTAATATTGTGAATATCACTGTTTTTACTGTATAAATGTATATTTTGCCTAATATATAAGATGTTGGCGAAGATGAACTGTGATGCCACCGTGAGAATACCAATATCTTTAAAAAATTCTCTCAGAGAAACTCTAGCACCTAGCTGGTAAATTGCCCGAACTGCTCGTTTTTGAAGAACAAAAATATTTTGAATGTCAGCCGCTTTGCCCCACAGCAGAATACCGTAGGACATAACGCTATGGAAATAATTAAAATAGACTAACCGAGCTGTATCAACGTCAGTGTATTGTCTTACTTTCGTGACGGCGTAGGCGGCTGAACTAAGCCTTCCCGCTAGGCTTGATATATGTGGGCCCCACTGAAGTTTAGCATTTATCTACTGTTATACCCAGAAAAACTTGCTGATTCTACAGTATTAAGCACCTCTTCATCTAAGACGATGTTGGGTCCTAGATTTCTGACATTCGGTAAGGCAAACTTTATACATTTAGTTTTCTTGGCATTGAGAACTAAGTTATTTGTCGTAAACCAATCCGTAACCATTGAGAGTGCACTGTTTACGTCGTTAAAATCATGTCTGTTTCTGTCTACTTTAAAAATAAGAGAGGTGTCATCTGCAAACAGTACAACGTCACAAATACCCTTTAAATAGAATGGTTAGTCATTGATATACACTAGGAATAAGAATGGACCCAGTATTGAGCCTTGAGGTACGCCTAACTGAACTGGTAGCCCAGAAGATTTCACACCATTAACATCTACACATTGAAACCTATTATGTAAATAATTATACTTCAGTGTTGCATCCTCGAAATTTAACGTACATTGTAGTCCGTTTATCGTTGTACTACATTGCCACACTGTTCAAAGACTACTGTCAGCTGTCACCTCATTCGTTCTTCGTGTGTTGCATTGCTACGCTGTTAATTTTTCAATTTAATTTTAAATCCATAAAAATCTTTCTAGTTTCATAGTGAAAAGTGTTATTTTAGCGAGAATTAGACGTGAGAAAAGGAAAAACAAAAGTAATGAAGAATATTTTTAGACGCAAGATCAAACGTTACGAAAATAAATTATAGGAAAAACGCAAAGAACGTGAGTAAGACGCCATACTTATGGCACCCTTATTGTAAAAAGTTAAGAATATTATGTTTTTCAACCCTTCGTATGCCGTGAACGCGGATCCGCGCGAGACACAATAGCTTTTTAATTGTGTCTGTAATTACGGCATTCAACTCGTTAAATATTGTAATGAGATAACACCTGATGTTATCCTGTTTATAAAATGGTATTTCTTAACGAGGTAACACGCGATGTTATCCAGAAATACAGTACTTTCTGGATGAGGTAGTACGTGATACTATCCTGAAAGTAACTTTGCTTTTTTTTGTTTCGACTTTCAAAAAAGTTTATCATTGCGATCTATACCTATGCTTATTGCCATAAGATGCACACCAAAGTTCTGTAACACTTAATGTTATCCTGTTAACAAAATGGTATTTCTTAGCGAGGTAACACGCGATGTTATCCAGAAATACAATAAGTTCTTTCTTAATGAGGTAGTACGTGATACTATCCTGAAAGTAACTTTGCTTTTTTTGTTTCGACTTTCAAAAAAGCCCATCATTGCGATCTATACCTATGCTTATTGGCATATGATGCTCACCAAAGTTCTGTAACACTTAATGTTATCCTGTTAACAAAATGGTATTTCTTAGCGAGGTAACACGCGATGTTATCCAGAAATACAATAAGTTCTTTCTTAATGAGGTAGTACGTGATACTATCCTGAAAGTAACTTTGCTTTTTTTGTTTCGACTTTCAAAAAAGCCCATCATTGCGATCTATAAGCTTATGGCCATATGATGCATACCAAAGCTCTGTTGAAACTTTCACTGCGGATGTGTCTACAGAAATTCTTGACTTAATTGGTCAAGCAAAGAAATTGGATCCTTCTCTCGGGGAAAAAATACCCAGTGAAGTTGCTGAACGTTGGGAAAAGATACTGCTTGATGGATAAGACAAAGGCCACAAACTTGGTACAAGGAATCACCGGCCTCGTCAACCTAACAAAAGACCTCATACGGGCCCAATCTGTAGACACATTAGATATTCTGAAAAGTAATCAGAAATCAGTCAATTGCTTCTTGATTGACATGAACTGACATTTAATAGACGAAAACTTGTCATACCTTTATTAGAACGGGCCTACAAATTGAAAAACCGACTCCAGTGAATACTGCAGGCAACCGGCGAACCGGTTTTCAGGCGTGAAATGTGCGGGGTCCTCTTCGACGAGCAAACAATGCGACTGCAGCGCCATCCACAGCCGACGCCTGACACCAACCGCAGCCATCGACTTTTTCAGCGAGGAGGACCAACAACTCAATGCAATCGGCAAATGGGACTATTAGAGGTACCTCACGCGCTGGTAGAAATAGATATTTTATAAAAATTAGATGCTGTTAACTGATGATCCTATCATATTAAGTTATGTTAGTGGTTATAAAATTTCGTTTATTGGGAAAGTGGTTCAAAACACTGAACCAAAAAACCCACCGTCTCCTCTTGGAGAAATGGATCGTGCAATTTCCTAACTTACTTACTTAAGGGCGATTTCTAAATGTTCTGATCTACCACAACGGTTTATTTCGTCGGTATTCTTAACGCCTAAGAGTACAGGCGGTTATAGATTTATCCTAAACTGGCTGCGCCCCGCAGTTTCACCCGCGTGGATGAGATAAAAGATGGCCTGTGTGTTGGTCTAGGGTGTGGGCTGTCTGCGTGCCAGATTTCATCCGTGACGGTCCGGCCGCGGCCGTTTGAGCGTGAGAAGGTGGCAGGTGTGCGGGCACGCGCACACACGCTCACAAACTTTCGCCTTTATAATATTGGTGTGATTTGAAGAACCTTAATAAGTTATTCAATACTCAATGTCTTTATTGCTTTACCATAATGTATACTTAGGTGGTAACATTCTTACCAACCCGACATTTTAAAATGGATAATACCTATACGTTCTGTATCCAAATTAATAATACGTAATGCATTCATGGCAACAATAGATCTTATTTTTTCTAATGCCTATGCATATCTCACATAAAAAATATTTGGGTTTATAATATAATAAAATTTTCAATGAATTCAATTGCTTACCACATGGCCTCAGCCTGGCGCACTAGTATTTACAAAATTACTCAAACCTCTGTAAAATTAGCTTATCTATTTAGGAAGAAATTCTCTTATACCCAATCAGATTTGCAAATTCTTAGGATTTCTCATCAACTCGCAGTCTATGTGTTTACAGTTAAAACTTATTGGTGCGTTATCAGCAGCGTGTTTAGCTATAACGTATGGTTGGGTATACACACCAAACAATTAGAGTGGGAGAAATGTTTAGCACTTTTGAAGTCAAATGACAATGCAAAAATGACTGTCAGTCTTCTCTACAAGAAGACTTCACTTGGTGGAGTCAAATATCGCACCGAAACATGAACTAACTTCGTGTTTTTTACTCCTTCTGATTGGAAATATTCACTGACTCTTCACTCTCAGGATGGAGGGCAGCCTGTGAGGGAGAAATTACTAGAGGTATTTGGTCAATGAAGGAAAGAAAACACCACATTAACTTTCTTACAGCGTTTATGGGCCTAAAAACTTTCTGTAAAAATAAAACCAATGTAGATATTATATTTAGAATAGACATACCACTGCCATACCACTGCCATTGCATATGTCAACAAAAGGGGTGGCACACAATTTCCGCATTTAAATCGTATCACTCGGCAAATGTGGCAGCAAATATTTATTTACTCTTTTTTACTAAGCCCAGAGAAAACACTGATGCGGACCAAGCTTCTAGGTATACTAACATATGATCTGTGTATACTAATGTTGACACCAAATGGGAATTAGATTCACAATTATTTAAATCTATTACGAAAAAGTTCGGTAAACCTTTTATTCATTTGTTTGCGTCACGCCTTAACAAAAAATGCACTAAATATTTATCCTTTTCACCATTATTTTGGTCTTATAAATTATAAACGACAAAGTAATTGGCATAATTACAGTTCCATAATGGCCTAGCCAACTATGGTTACTGTTATTCAGTAAACTAGTTGATTCTGAAATATTGTCAAGGAATCGTACATAAGGAGAAAAATTCCAATTAAAGCAATATAAATAATTATGATTAATTATTTTTCTAATAATATCATTGGACAAATAATTAATCATTATTAGAGCCAGTATAATGTTGCTCTTAAACGTTGGTGTTCCTTTTGTAAAACTAATAATATTGGTTACTTCAATAGCTCAATAATATATAACCTAAAACTTTTAACTGAGTAATTTAAAAAAGATGCATTATGGGTCGATAAATTTTTTTCGCTCTGCATTAAAAATTATTTTGACCAAAAAGTCAAATAGAAAATCATTATATTCGAGATGTTTTAAAGGTGTTTTTAAAAGTAAGCCTACTTTTCTTAAGTATTATGTGCTACTTGGTATGCTAATCTGGTCATACACCATATATCCGATTAAGTCTATCCCTTAAAGAAATTTCTAAAAAACTTGTAACTTTGCTTGCATTGTCCATGGGACAACGGATGCAAACGTTATCTTTGATCAAAATTAATGATATTCATGTAACTGAAACATTATTAAAACTTCAGCACCGAACAGAAAAAATCCCCGCCTGATTTTACCTTTCTATAATAATAAACAATCTCTATGTCCAGTAGAAACCCGAACTTCTTACATGGGGAAATTTTGTGATAAATCAATACAAACTTGTAGCTCCTAGTCCATCAGCCGCTGGATCAAAGAAACGCTTAGTGATAGTGACGTGGATGTGAATAAGTTCACTGCCTACAGCACTAGGCATGCATCGATGTCAGTGGCTTTCAGAGCATAATGGAAATAATAAAAAGCCTGCTGGCTGGACTGGACGGTAACTCAATACATTTTGCAAAATTTTACTACCAACAACCAACCAACCAACGTGTGATTGATTCTGAAAAAGACAAGGTTTTTGCTGAATTCAATTAATAAGTCTGTAAGAATAATCTTCTATTCATAATCCGCTTTGTTAAGTGTTTGTTACCAAGTATTAGGTTTTTAATATAAAACTGATTGTGATTACTGACCGGATTTGTTTTGTTTTAAAAAAAACAAATGCCAAACTAAGTACTCCATAGATATAATGTTAGTGTATACTAAATCTACAAAGTACTCACATGTGATCATGAACATTATAGGTTTTCCATTCCACAATAAACATGCTCTAAACATCTACAATGTACGTTAAATTTCGAGGATGCAACACTGAAGTATAATTTATGGTTAATTGAACTTACCTTAAGTGAACTTCAACCAGAATTATACGAAGTGTTGCATCCGAAGAGATTTAACACCCTACCCACCCATGTAACCATTACCCTCTTATTATTGTGGAATGGAATAGGCAGTGAGCTCTAAAACGAATGAGGTGACAGCTGACAGATGACATAGACTATCAAATTATTATTATTTTTTTCTAGTCTTTGAACAGTGTGGCAATGTAGTACAACGATAAACGGACTACAATGTACGTTAAATCTCTTCGGATGCAACACTTCGTATAATTCTGGTTGAAGTTCACTTAAGGTAAGTTCAATTAACCATAAAGAATTTATTACTTTGAGAGCTTCGTTTTGGACACCATAATGACGTAGTTAACGCAAAAGCGTGTCATGGTGCACGCAATCAAAAGCTTTGGAGAGATCACAAAAACTCCAATAGCATTTTGCGAGTTCTCCCAAGCGTTAAATATATGTTTCAGCAGAGCAATACCCGCATCCGTAGTGAACGACCTTTAGTGAAACCATATTGTTCATCGTGAAGGAATCTGTTTGAATTAAAATGTTTTAGCAACTGCTTGAGTATTAACTTTTCAAATATTTTGCTAAATGCAGGCAAGATAGAAATAGGCCTGAAATTTCCAAAGTCATTTTTATTACCGGATTTAAATAATGTATGACTTTACTACTTTTCATGAGGTCAGGAAAAGTTCCTAAATCAACACATTTATTAAAAGTAACAGCTAGATAGGGGGCTACGATGTCTATTATATTACTTAATAGTTTAATGGAGATGCCCCAGTGTTTTTAGACTTACGTATATTAAAAACATTAACTACATCACGAGGTGTTACATGTTCGAAGCTAAATAAGCGACTACATTTGGGCACACTACTATGCAAAAGGTTTTCAGCCTTAGATGGGGACGAATTTAAGGAGCGAGTCATAGTTATAGGTATGTTGGCAAAAAACTCATTGAATGCCTCAGCTACGTCAGCTGCTTTACTAATTAATTTATTGTCGACCATAATTTCAAGTTGATTTTCTTGTTTCACCGACTTACCCGTTTCATTGTTAATAATTTTCCAGGTTGTTTTTACTTTATTATTAGATTTTTTAATTGTATCGCTTGACAATTTAGATTTAGCAAAAACACAAATATTTTTAAATAATTTTGAATAATTTTTGACATACTCTAGGAAAGAAGTATCAAACCTGTATTTTTTTATAAACCGTATAACTCGTATAATCTCGCTCTACTTTTATAAATACCTGGAGTAGCCCATTGGTTAAAGCAAACGGAGGTGCCATTAATGTTAATGGTTTCGGTCTTGAAAGTAGATTGGTATTCTTTCTGCACAACATTAAAAAGGGCTCCATAGATTTCATTAGGATTTTCGTGTTCTACTAGAGATGGTGTAATTTTACGAGCTATATTATTTTTAAACTTATTGCAACGACTATATACAGCTAGTCCTAGGCCTGCATTCTATTAACTCGCCGGACAGACCCTGCATGTTTTGATGTACAACATTCAACTTATGCGGCCTACCCATTGTCACACCTAATAGTTTAAACTACAAGGTGTATCAAAAGTGGTATTAGTACTACTACTAACAGTATTCGATGGTACACTACAAGTACCGGTGTCACTGTGTATATTGTATGCTAAAAGATTAGCAATAAGTCTCCTACAACTAGGTGGCATATACATTTCATAATTTGTCAGTTTGTAATCAGTAATAAATTGATTACAATCAAAATATAAAATAGCGTCCCTATGATGACAAGTTCTATTATAAATTAACATATTTAAATTAAAAATGTGACTATTTTGCTCATCAGACAAATGTGTAGAATAAGGCAATGCACAGAAAATTTTACAGTTATTGGTCTCATTGAAATGTAACATCAAATGGACACATTCAATTATGTCCTTTTTTCTTACAACTAAACTATCCCCATATAATAAAAACTTTTTACAAAAAAAAAACAACCGACTTCCAAAAAAACACTACAAAGTGAAAAATAACTTTAATTTCGGAAGTCGGTGTCTTTGGTTTTTTATTTACTTTCGTTTTTTTTGCCACCGACTTCCGAAATTAAAGTTATTTTTCACTTTGTAGTGTTTTTTTGGAAGTCGGTTGTTTTTTTTTTTGTAAAAAGTTTTTATTTTTCACTTTTTAGTGGTGCCTACCCCACACAAATGTGAATACCACTCTGCAATATAATTTAGAGGAGCATCATCCACATAGACTAAAACAACTCAAGTAGTGAAGCGCCATATATAGTAAGCATTAAATCATTTATAGCCAGAGTGCACCTCATGACAATTCCAATAAGCCCAAACACGGCTAGGATACATTGTTTTATTACTGAGTTCCGATGCCTACCTTCCGGCTCCTTCATCAGATCGGTTCGATGGTACCATTTTCATCAGAACCATTTATTTAAAGCTTCGCCATAGTCACTTAACTATTAATCGAGATATCTTATCGCCACCCGTGAAATACTTATCATCGTTGAGGAGTTCCCGTGGCTTTCTGTGGTCTTCTTCCTCAGTTCCACTTCACCAGATGATACTTTCTGAATGCAAAGGCTTGATTTGTTGATGAAAATACCAAAATAGCTATATGTATGCCCTTAATGAGGAGTTCCCTCGATTCCTCATGGATCCCATCATCAGAACTGGATTTTGATAAAAATGGGACCAATCTGGAAGTATACCCTTTCAAATAAAAAAAGAATTTTCCGAATCGGTTCATAAATGACGGAGTACTGAGGTAACAAACATACAAAAAAAAAAAAAAAAAAAACATACAACCGAATTGAGAACCTCCTCCTTTTTTTGAAGTCGGTTAAAAATAACAGTGGAACTGGGGTTTATTTTTGTCAATTTAATATTTTTAATTAAATGGCTAATACTGGCACCGGGTAAACAATTATTAATTACATAGTGTTGCAAACACTGATTAAATATACTACCAAAACCTTGACCAAATTTGTCAGAAAATACATAACGTGTTGTTGTGTTGTTGAAAGTTGTTGAGTTATCTTTATCCATACAGCTACACTGGCTGAACCACTAAGGGTGTGGGTGCAACAAGTTGTGGCTGGGGCTCCTTGGAGCAGGCACAGCCTTATATAAGAGAACAGTACGTCACCTACTAACTAGACTAAGAAACTTTATTCTTTGTTCTTTATTATTATAAATAAATAAATAAAAATAAATATCCTTGGACATTTCACACAACGCCATCTAGTCCCAAGCTAAGCAACCTAATGCTTGTGTTATGGTAACGAGATGGCTGATAAACTACTTATATACATTTTTTTTTTTTTGTAAATACATACATATTATTACGTGTGTGTGAACTGAGGGTCCAGACTGGAATCCGCAAAATTTTAATCCTATGATTTAGTAGAAGTCTTAAAACAATTGTAGAACGAATCTGGGAATTTGTAAACAAATATAATAAAAACTACAGCTCATAAAGTGTGGTCCCTCAATCCTCACACTGCTCACACAACATCAGCCAGATCTCGGAGAGTATCTTAAAAATGAAGGTTTTGTGATTACAGACATTTAGTAAAAAATTTGTAAAGATATTTACTAAATTACAGACCCCAGAGCATTAAAGATAAAAAAAATATAACGTCTAAACTGTGGTCCCTCAGTCCACACAACAAAGGTAATTATTTTAGTGAATATTACCGAATTTAATCAATAAAACCGTTCTTTTTCTACCTAACGATTTAGTAAAAGTCTTAAAACGTTCTGTAAGAAAGAAATGGAACAGAAATATCGACGCAATTTGGAAAATAGCGATTATTAAAACTGGTCCCTCAATCCTCACACCTCTACTGACATATGCGTGTGTAGCTGCTGAACGAAAGAAATATCACAAAGTCTAGTGTACTTAACTTTTAGTAAAAAAATTCTACTAAATACCAGAAAACTCTAATTGTGAATTGCTTTCCTCTTAGATGAGATAATGTTATTTTAGTAATCCTATGAAAATAGATAGAGTAGTGTCACCACACAATTAAACAAAATGTAGACAGTACTATTAAACTTTTTTTAATACTAGCTGTTGCCCGCGACTTGGTCTGTGATCCAGGATAAAGAGTAGCCTATGTCACAGAATAAATAATAGTATTATGCCTATGTCCTTCTCCAGGTACTACCAGGCCTACTCATGTGCCAAATTTCATCCAAATACGTTGAGCCGTTTTACCGTGAAAGCGAAACAAAGAAACAAAGTCACTTTCGCATTTATACCGCTTTTCACCGCGGCTTCGCCCGAATGGAAATATCCCACGGGAACGTTCTACCGTGACTAAAAGGTATCCTATGTCCTAACTCAGGTGTAGGTCTACCCATGTATACCCATGATGAAAAATTAGGAAATTTTAGCAGCCGCCATCTTGGATTTTCATTTTGACATTAGTATCGTTTTCAGCACCTTCTCAAACCATGGAAACGATTCCCATGACGAAAAATTAGGAAATTTTCGCAGCCTCCATCTTGGATTTTCATTTCGCCCTCAGTATCGTTTTCAGCACCCTCTACAAGTTCCATTATTTTCAGATTCATTCGAAATGGTAATACACTAGTGGCAATAAAAAATTATCACTAGTTTCATCATGGAACAATTAATGGAATTAGTGGCAACGAAGCGACTAGAATTCATTCTATTAATTTTTTTAATTTTGACGTGCTTTTCAAATAAATAATTTTAAATAAATGATGATTTTGATTTTGACTTTGACAAGTAAGTACTTTATTAGTAGATGATGTCTATGGTCTGATGATGAAGGCGGAAGGAGGCCACATGAACTCTGTAATAAAACAACGCAACCTCATCAAGTTGTGGTTCGTTTGATTTGTCACGTAAATAATGTCAATAATGTAAATAGTGTAGATAATCTTAATGGTCTGAATAATGTAAAAAGTGTAAGAGAGTTTACGGTATAACTAATGAAAATGCTTTATTATAGCATTTTTATTAAACAAAAGCGCGCCATCTAGTGAAATTAATTCAGGAAAAGTGTTAAGTACATAAAGTGCTTAGATTTAATTATTTTAAAGATTAATTTTTTTAATTTTTTCGGTGTTGTGTAGTATGTCAATATCTCGTTTTGAAGTTTATGATTCGAATTTTACGTTAGGGCAGTAGCTATTTTTTTTACTTTTATTTAATCTACTTTTTCATTCTTTAACAATACACATACTTACGTCATGTATTATAATATAATAATAATTTAACCATACAACCTTTTTTCATTCCATCTTATGTCATCCTAACTAAAAGTGAGTTTGTTTATTACGCTTTCACTCTAAAACGGCTGAACTTATTTGCATGAAATTTGGCTCATGGTTAGACCTACACCTGAGTTAGGACATAGGATACCTTTTTATCACGGTAGAACGTTCCCGTGGGATATTTCCATTCGGGCGAAGCCACGGTGAAAAGCGGTATAAATGCGAAAGTGACTTTGTTTCTTTGTTTCGCTTTCACCGTAGAACGGCTCAACGTATTTGGATGAAATTTGGCACATGAGTAGGCCTGGTAGTACCTGGAAAAGGACATAGGCATAGTACTATTATTTATTCTGTGACATAGGCTACTCTTTATCCTGGATCACAGACTAAGTCGCGGGCAACAGCTAGTATTAAAAAAAGTTTAATAGTACTGTCTACATTTTGTTTAATTGTGTGGTGACACTACTCTATCTATTTTCATAGGATTACTAAAATAACATTATCTCAGGTAAGAGGAAAGCAATTCACAATTAGAGTTTTCTGGTATTTAGTAGATTTTTTTTACTAAAAGTTAAGTACACTAGACTTTGTGATATTTCTTTCGTTCAGCAGCTACACACGCATATGTCAGTAGAGGTGTGAGGATTGAGGGACCAGTTTTAATAATCGCTATTTTCCAAATTGCGTCGATATTTCTGTTCCATTTCTTTCTTACAGAACGTTTTAAGACTTTTACTAAATCGTTAGGTAGAAAAAGAACGGTTTCATTGATTAAATTCGGTAATATTCACTAAAATAATTACCTTTGTTGTGTGGACTGAGGGACCACAGTTTAGACGTTATATTTTTTTTATCTTTAATGCTCTGGGGTCTGTAATTTAGTAAATATCTTTACAAATTTTTTACTAAATGTCTGTAATCACAAAACCTTCATTTATTTATTTTATTTATTTATTTTATTTTATTGTATTCGGGAAACTTACAGCTAAAGTAGACAATATCCTTATACAATATGAATCTGAAGGCCATTTACAAGTTTCCACTGATAAAAATTTAAAATTTAAATTGAAACAAAAGACATCGGTACAAAATACCTACTTGTAACATAAATTAGGAAACAAATAGTACACGATCAACAAACACAAACTTAAAAACATTTATACACAAACAATTACTCTGTCGTAAAGAAGCTCTTCACCAACAAATGCCTAAGCCGAGAAACACTGGTATTGAATATATCCAAATCATGTTCACCAGACATTTTTAAGATACTCTCCGAGATCTGGCTGATGTTGTGTGAGCAGTGTGAGGATTGAGGGACCACACTTTATGAGCTGTAGTTTTTATTATATTTGTTTACAAATTCCCAGATTCGTTCTACAATTGTTTTAAGACTTCTACTAAATCATAGGATTAAAATTTTGCGGATTCCAGTCTGGACCCTCAGTTCACACACACGTATATTATTTACCTTGCCATAGAATCTTGTCCTAGTTGAACAATAAATAGAGGTACTCTTTTTTTTGATATGTGTAAGTCCTAAGGATGCCTATGCGAACATACTATTTTTTTGCTTACTAACTCCAGTAATATTTCTTAAACTTAGCGTAAAGACCTATAGCCTATAACTAGTTCATGCATCTTACAGCAGATCCGTGCACGCTACCTCCAGAAGGAGGCAACTGCTTCTCCCAACAATGGAACTACGACCCATCGCGCGACCAATGCAAAAAGTTTGTGTACACCGGCTGTAGCCGCAACGAAAACAGGTGACTGTAGTGAACTTATTTTATACGCCTATGCCATTCTAAGTTTTGTCTCCAAAAATTTGCTTTTTTTATTTTTTACAAGTAATGATTTAAGCATCAAACATATTGTACCTAAAAAAATGTTGGGTCAGATATGCTTGATGTCCTTTCTATTAAAATTGTTTGCGCAGATTCGAGACTCAGCGCGACTGTGAGGCTCGCTGCAAGCGTCCTGCTCCAACCACCACCACTGTGGCAACTCCACCACAGGTAAATATTTGTTACTGAGATACTTGATATTAGTAGAGGTTATAGAGTTATGGCCGTACAGTAAATGGAAGGAATAGATTTACTTTAATTTGAAATATGTAATAATAATAATAAATAATTAGAATGTAATGTCTGTCTCATAATTTCCCCGCCGACGTCGACAACACCTGTACGTCGGCAGGGGAGAGGCCGTCCACCGAAGATCTTGGGACTTAGGGGCTAACCGGCACCGAGCCGGGTCCTCGCTGCCGGTGGTTGTGTGCAGCGCATGAGATGGACTCAGTCTATGAACGAGAACGTCATGCGCGCATTTTAGGGGTCTACAGAGGGGAGAACTAACCTCACTGCGTACCGTGTTAGGATGCTGTCTCTGTTTCAGGAACTGGCACTCTCGGCCCAACGACTATCGGATAGGTGCGGGTCATCCAACGCAATCATAGGTTGGACGATGCCGCACTTGATAGGCTGCGCTCAGAGATACTGAGCAACCGTATCGTCTCAACTCAGGCACAAACCGCGGTATAAAGTAACATGCGCGGTGTACATGTTTTCTTTTGTTTTGTATTTTTTTTTGGTGTACAATAAAGTATATATAAATAATTAAATATAAACTTCAATTATTGATGCACTCCCGCCGCGGTCCAATCATGTTGTCGAAGAGGAAGATGAAAGGGAGGAAGAGGAAGATGACTGTAAGTGGCCAGTTAGTCCAACGACCGATTGAGGAGCGCACTGGAGGATGCGTTTCGCGAGTATAGACCCACTCTGACCGAACTTAGACCCCGGCTACCACGCCTTACCATGCACAAGAAAAATAGGGCGCTGGTGTGTGCCTTGGACTCGCTACTTAAAGATTTTTTCGAGAGCAGCGAGGATCTCGTTAATACACACTCGATCCTGTATTGCGCGGCTGTTGCGTTATGTCGTCAGCTAACGTCACGTTTCCAAACTCTGACGGAGCTACTCGACCAAAACCAGCCGTACCAGCCTGGCAGTGCAGGATCGAGCGTCGTATCGATGGGGCCAGGGCAAACTACACTGCTTCAGGGAGGGCAATACACGACCAAGAGTGATGGGCTTTGTAAGGCGGGCATTCTCGGGGACTGGAATCAGTCCTCCAGAATACATGTCCCGTGTCACAGAGCGCATCGATTTCCTGAAGCAGAAAGTTTGTGCATGGGCGAGCCGTATTCGGCGGTACGTATAAGCGGCGGGTTGATCGGTACACGCAGAATCGCATGTTCCAGAGCGATGAAAGGTGGGTATATAGAGCTTGGGAGCGACCTGAACAAAATGTAACAGACGTGTGCCGCCCGGATGATGCTGCCACGAGTGCATTCTGGCGCAGCATATGGTCGGTGCCCGTCTGTCACGCTGAGGCTGGCTGGATGCAGGATGTCGAGCGAGTGGATGAAACTATACCAGAAATGGAAACAGTCTTACTTAATTAGACGTTGCCAGAGCAGTCCGTCCGTTACCGAATTGGAAATCACCGGGACCGGACGGACTGCACAACTTTTGGTTGAAATGGCTAATTAGTTCACACACTTGCCTGGCATCTCAGTTCCAGTCATCCTTAGAGTCCGGGTCGCTACCGCAGTTTCTAACAACAGGCGTTACCCACCTGCTCCATAAGTCAGGTAGTCCCGCGGAGCCCAAAAATTACAGACCGATCACATGTTTATCGACGGTCAATAAACTTCTTACATCCATTTTGAGAGCGAAAATTAATGCGCACATTGAGAGTACCTCGATTATGTCTGCCTCTCAAAATGGATGTAGGAATGGGTCCCGCGGTACTAAAGAGCTACTCCTCATCGACATGGCCATTAGCCAACAGGTTCGTCGATCCTGCTAGGATCTGTCGACATGCTGGATAGATTATAAGAAGGCCTACGACTCGGTGCCACATACATGACTCATGAGGGTGCTGGAGTTGTACAAGATTGATGCAACTCTACGCACCTTCATCGAGTCGTGTATGGGGCAATGGAGGACGGTCCTTCACTATCCAGGGTGTCACTGTTGACACCCTGGATAGCGAAGGATGATGATGATAGATATATAATGATAGCATCTGTATGCAGGGGAATGATGAGCCTGTATGGATTAAACGGAGAATATTTCAGGGCGACAGTTAGAGTCCACTCTGGTTCTGCTTAGCCCTGAATCCACTAAGCACGTTGCTGGAGGATTCAGCTCTAGGCTATTGGCTGAGGAGAGGTGGTCAGGTCATATCTCACCTCTACATGGATGATTTGAAACTCTTTGCCCCCAACAAATTGCGACTGATGGAGCTACTGAAGGTAACTGAAACTTTCAGTAGCGCCAACAGGATGGAATTTGGTGTGGAAAAATGTGCAGTCATTCATGTAAAGCGAGGGGAAATTATGGAATCCGAGGGAATTCAACTCTCGGATTCCATACACTTTAGATCCCTCTCCTCATCCGAAACCTACAAATATTTGGTTATGTCGGAAGAGTTAGTTATCAACGTTGCTGACATGAAATAATTATTGAAGAAGGTATTAATTAGTCTTCTTTCGGGCGGGAACAAGGCCTTCAACGGTTATCATGCCGGTCTTGATGTACTCTTTCGGCATACTCAAATGGACTCAGACTGAACTTGACGCCCTGGATAGGAGAGTCCGTATACTGCTGACCGCAAACCGGATGCATCACCCACGATCATCGGTGATGATCGGTGGTGAATGTACGAAGACCCTCCACAACCGCGAGGTGTGCAGCCTCAGAGAATATTTTTTAAAAGCCGATGTGGGTATGCACCGTGATGTGGTCGCAGTGGACAAGGGACTCCATGGTTAAAGAGAACTGGCGCAAACCTGTAGTACTTACTACCGATGACCGCAAGAAGGTATGGCAAAGCAAGGAGCTTGACGGACGCTTCTATCGGGCTCTTCATGAGCCCGGTGTAGATTTCTTAGCGTCCGTATCCTGGCTACGTTTCGGTAACCTTTTCGGGGAAACTGAAGGTTTCGTTTGTTCAATTATGGACGAAGTTATTTTGGCGAATAACTACCGGAGACATAATATGAAGGACGGGATGGTTGACGTGTGTCGGGCATGCCACCGTCCGGGTGAGTCCATCAGACATATTATCTCTGGTTGTTCTCGTCTGGCTAACGGCGAGCACTTGCACAGACATGATCAAGTGGCCAAGATTATTCACCAGCAACTTGCTTTGAAATATAAGCTTGTGGACTCGTGAGGTACTGTATTACAAGTATGTGCCCGACCCAGTTCTCGAAAATGACCATTTCACGTTGTACTGGGATCGATCTATCATTACTGACAGGAATATTGCAGCTAATAAGCCTGATGTAGTGGTGATAGATAGATTAGCGCGCCTCGCAATGATTGTCGATGTTACCATTCCACATGACGAGAACCTCGTGAAAGCTGAGAAAGAGAAACAAATAAAATATCTCGACTTAGCTCACGAGGTTGTTGACATGAGGAATGTGAGATTGGCTGTTATTGTGCCGATTGTAGTAACGGCCAACGGTCTGATAGCCGAAAGCCTCGACCAACATCTTTCGAGGCTGTCGTTAGGCGGTTGGATCAAGGGCCAGATTCAGAAGGCAGTACTCCTCGATACGGCTCGTATTGTGAGGAGGTTCCTATCTCTGCAGTCCTAACCACCGCCACCGGTTGCTTGGACCCTGTTCCCGACACTCGCACTCCCTTGGACCACTATTTTTTTATATTTTTAAATGTTTTTTATTTATTTTTTAAGAAATATTTAAAAATGTATTTTATAAGGACAAAAGATGAATAAACGAAATAATAAATAATATGAAGCAACAAACAGTGCTGTATTCTCTTACAGCAACTGGCTGAGCCAGAATGCAGGACTCCAAGCTCGTTAGCGCCATGTGGCAACAACTTGACAGTGTTCTATTACGACTCCGAGAGGAAACAGTGCCTCATAAGCGGCTTCGGAGGCTGCGAACACCCCAACACTTACAGGACCGAGGAAGAGTGCGAGAGGAACTGCGGAGCCTTCCGCGGAATAGGTAAAAAAAGTAAAGTAAAAAGTTAAAAGGTTTTTATTTGGAACAAAAACAAATTGAGATACTTAACAACAATGGAAACGATGATAGCTGCAAAAGTTAAAAACTGAAACGAGGACTGAGGACTGGACTGAGGTGAGGGAAACGGCCTATTTCCTTTGCATGTAAGGGATGAATGCGGGACGCACAGGACCGGTCGAAGTGGCGGTGCTTGGGGGAGACCTATGTCCAGCAGTGGACGTCTTTCGGCTGAAATAATGATGATGATGACAAAGGAATGTTTTAACTCAAATCTCCCCGAGGCTTGCCTTCTGTAAGGTTGGAGGCAATAAACTTGCTTATCAACCACATATAACGATCATTGAATTATGTATACCACGGTTTTCTCTCCAAGATGTTTGCGGCGCCAGCCTGGACCCGGGTCCATGCCGCGCGTCCTTCAACAAGATCTACTGGGACGCCACATCGGGCACCTGTCAGCCATACGCGTACGGCGGGTGTGCGGGCGGACCCAACCGGTTCTCCAACGTCGAAGAGTGCATGAGCGTCTGCGGGGATACCGGACCTGGTGCGTACCAACACTGTGCTACATTTTATCTCTCTGGTTCTGGGATCTCCTCACACACTTCTTCATTTAAAATATAACTCACAATTTAATATTCCTAAACTATATCTAGGCGTAGCATGAGTTTCATTTAACGATGGCCAACAAGTTTCCTCGCTAGTAGTGTAGTAGAGGCTAGCTGTCCGTGTATAACGCTTGTGCCGCGGCGGGCAGCGCCCGAGTGCCTGCAGGAGGTGGACACGGGGCACAGCTGCGCGGCCGCACCGGTGCAGCGCTACCGCTACAGCGTGGCGCACGTCGACTGCGTCGTGTTCGCATACCTCGGCTGCGGCGGCAACGACAACAACTTCCACTCCTACGCGCGCTGCGCTGACGTTTGCAGAGTGTCGAGAACGGGAGGTGAGGGTACTTACACACCACAGTACATTTGCTTCACTCCGTGCGCGGCCGCGTGTCTCGGTGCACCAGTTCGTTTTCTGAAGTGGCTGATCAAGGCTATGATCACTAAGTTTACGGGTCATAAGTCTGGAGATATGGAACATTTTGAAATTTTCTATTCTCACATTTTTCAGTCAGATGAGGAAGAATATTTTGTATAAAAAAAATCAACACTAAACCTCCTATACCAGAAAGGTTTAGGTAGTGAAATAAACGTAAACAATCTTGACGTGACTTTTTACACAAACACATATTAAACAAATAAACTACTGCTTAAACTAATGGTTCAATTGATTTAGTAATCATTATTGTTGTTGTGGACGACGCACGCCTCCCTCAATCTTAGTTTATTGGTAATTTTTGTATTAAGTTAGTACCATTAGTGTCATCTGCCAGCAATATGTGAAATTAATCTATACATATAATAAAATTGTAGAAAAGTGGTGTCTGTACAATGGAAATATATAAAAAAAAAGTAGCAGGTGTTATTAATATATCGATGCCGAACCCGAGATTGTAGTTAATTTTTTTTTTGTCTGTTTATCTGTTTGTCGGTTTGTCTGTTTGTCTGTGTGTTTGTGCACGCTAATATCAGAAACGGCTTATTCGATTTAGATGCAGTTTTCACTAATATACTGTAGTAAGCTTCACTTAACATTTAGTGTTTATTTCATGTCAATCGGTTCGTAAATAAAAAAGTTATGTCAAAATCACGGCGAACATTTGTTAAGGTATTCTATCAGAGTACGTACACGCCTCGCGATGTCGTCACACATCTATCTATCTATATAAAATTCAAAGTCCTGACTGACTGACTGACTGATTGATTGACTCTATCTATCTATATAAAATTCAAAGTCCTGACTGACTGACTGACTGATTGATTGACTGACTGATATATCAACGCACAGCCCAAACCGCTGGACCTAGAGACTTATACAGTGTAGGCATCCACTAAGGAAGGATTTTTGGAAATTCCATCCCTAAGGGGGACAAATAGGGGATGAAAGTTTGTATGAAAAATCTTATTCCTTGAGTTAATAGACTTGAAACTTGGCATGAATATTTATCTAAGTAAATTATAAAGTTTTTTACTGCGGGGCTTGATTAACTCGAAAATTTGTGTAAATAATCTTTCAGTCAAGTTACGGAAATACCCTAAATGATTTTTTAAAATTCCATCCCTGTGGGGGTGAAAACAGGGAATATAGTTTATATGAAAAATCTTTGATTAAATAATTTGAAACTTGGCACAAATATTTGCCTAAGCAAGTAATAAAGTTTGTCGTTAATAGTTTTTCCCCCAGAGAAAAGGGTAGAGGGGAAAGGGAGAAGGGTAGGGGGTGGTGAGGAGGGAAAGGGGAAGGGGAGGGGTGATGAGGAATTTGATGAATGTCGTGGCTATCATGAGGAGGAAAAGGGGAAGAGGAGGGTGTGGTGAGAGGGAGGGGAGGGGTTGTGAGGAGGGAAAGGGGAGGATGATGGAGGGAAGGGGAGAGCGATAGGAGGGTGTAGTGAGGTAGGAGGTGTAGTGGGTGTTGAGAAGGAAAGAGGGGGAGGGGAGGAGTTAGTGTAGGTAGACGGAGAGGGGAAAGCGGTGAAGGGGGTGTGGGACAGGGTGAGCGGGAGGGGGAGGTTAGCGGGACAGGGACGTGGTTAAGGGTATGAGAGGGAGAGGGATTGGGAAGCGTGAGGGGGTGAGAGGGAGCAGTGAGCGGGATGATACGGGAGAGTGAGAGAGGTGAGAGGTGGTTAGAGTGAGAGAAGTATAGGTAAGAGGGAGAGGGGGGACGAGTGCCCTTACACCTTAAAGTTGCTATTTGTATAGCACTGATTCATTGAAGAAACCCAGCCCGACAGAAATGACCGAAAAATAGAAAGTCGGAAACTCGAAACGGCACAAAAACAGAAGTAAACCCCCGTCGGAGCTGACAGACACTTTTTTTTGGTTGGTTTGAACGCCCTAATCTCTGGAACTAACAGTCGCACTTATTAATTATTTTTGCATTTGATAAGCCCAATTGTTAAGGAAGACTATAAGCATATTTAACATCACTCTAGGACCCTTAGATGTCGGAAGAAGAAAAAATGTTAGAAAGAACGCTAAGCGAAAACGAAGTAATAGCGCGGGCAGGCAATGCGATCCGACATCCACGCGGGCGAAGCCGCGGGCAAAAGCTAGTTTAAAATAAATAGCAATGTTGCAAGGTGCGAGTGATCCCGGTCTAAATATTTTGTGGTTGGCAACCCAATCTTCTCTCTGTCAAAAAGTAAGCTACGCCGCTAACACGTATTGTTTTTAGAAAAATAACAAGAAGCTGGATTTTCGAAGCCGTGCCAACAGCTACTAGTCTGGCTTTATACTTCTCGATATTTCCATTCGCGTTTCGTTTAATCTTGTAAATCCATTTAGTGGAAATGGCTTTACGTCCTTTGGGCAATGGCATTAAGTCCCATGTTTCGTTTTGTTTCAGGGAACTTATTTCATCATCCATGGCATTGCGCCATTTGTTTGTATCAACAGACTTCATCGCATCTTTGAACGTCTTTGGTTCTTCTTTTTCGTGATCATAGACCTTTTCAACACAATGAAGAACAAATTCATCAAATCTATCAGGCGGTTTGATTGTTGAACGATCTCTTAAAGTCATTCTATGTGGCACTTGTTCTCGACGTTGATCACAATGAACGTCTTCTTGAGATGCTTCTTCAGTTTGAATATCTTCTCTTAATAAGTCATCTCTTGACTCATTTTGTAGATCTGTATCACGATGCGGTAAAATAATTCCAGTTGATGAAGTGTCATCGACATCAGAGTCAGACTCAGCAGTATCAAAATTAACAGAGTCATTAATTATATCATTTATCTGCTAGAGCGATGATGCATGCTCATAATGAAATACCACAACGACGGCCTATGTTTACGTAAACAATGGCGCATAGCACAACGTTTAACTGATGCTTTTTGGGGGCGGTGGATAAAAGAATATTTACCTACCTTGCTACCTAGATATAAGTGGAATAAAGAGCAGAGAGCGTTGCGAAATGGAGACTATGTTCTTTTAATTGAGCAAAATTTAGAGCGAGGTTCTTGGCGCCACGGAGTGGTGAGTGCGACTCATGGCGGCGATGATGGTCGCATCAGAGTGGTCGATGTGCGCACACGTACCTACTGGCGTGGTTCGGCGTCCGGTGACGCGCGTCGCCCTACTCTTTCCAGCGGAATGTTAGTGCTGAACTGAACTTGTTGTTTGTTAACTAATTTATATTTGCTTGTAGATCTGTAATTTCTGTATTTAGCTACTAAAATAAATAATTTGTTTGTTTTCCTTATGTCAGCTCAGCTCAACACTAGGGGGCGGATTGTGGACGACGCACGCCTCAATCTTAGTTTATTGTTTATTTATAGGTAATTTTTGTATTAAGTTAGTACCATTAGTGTCATCTGCCGGCAATATGTGAAATTAATTTAAAATAAATAGTAATGTTGCAAGGTGCGAGTGGTGCCGGTCTAAATATTTCGTGGTTGGCAACCCAGTCTTCTCTCTGTTAAAAAGTAAGCTACGCCGTTAACACGTATTGTTTTTAGAAAAATAACAAGAAGCTGGATTTTCGAAGCCGTGCAACCAACCTCACCCTCCAAATTGATTCTGGAACCAAATCTGCATTTTATTTCGCCTCCATCTGTAATAGTTGTATTTACAATGGTTTTTAGTTTCATTTTATTTTTAAACTGAGGTTTTAAAATAAAAAATTATAAAGGACACATCAAGATTGTTTACCTTTATTTCACTACCTAAACCTTTCTGGTATAGGTTTAAAGTTATAGCAGCTAACGCCAAAAACGGCTATTTTTGCCGTTAACGGCTATAATTTCGAACTTAGAAGGTTAGGTTAGACTAGGAGGAACCGAGGAGGGGTCCAAAATCAGGTATGTAAAGAAAAGAGCTTTTCAACGACAAATGTCTGGTAATTATTAGCCGCTGGGGACGCGACGGAAAATTTCAACGGAGAGGGGTCCAAAATCAGGAGTGTTAGGTACATACCTGATTTTGGACCCTTCTGACTTGAAATTTTTCGTCGGATATTAAAAAATAATGTAGAACAGCAAAGGAGGATGCGCAAAAACGTATGGGACGCGTCCCTGGTGGGTAATAATAACCAGGCATTTGTCGTTGAAAAGCTCTTTTTACCCGACTACGGCGAAGCAAAAAGGAGGGTTATGATTTTGACCGGTAGGTATGTATGTATGTTCATCTGTTTCCTCATAACTTCTAAACTACTTCTCATAATTTGAAAAATGAGGTATCATTGGAAGCGTCTTGATTGTCCGCTGGTTATAGGCTATTGTGACGTCACATTAAATTGAAAATGGCGTCCTCTAGAGGACAAAAAGTCATGAACTAAAAAAAACTTTTTTTAATGATGCCGTGTTGGGTATCAAATGAAAGGGATTAATTAGCAAATTTCAAATATATATATATATATTGTCAGCTATTGCACGCGGCTTTGCTTGCATGCACTCGATAATTGGGAATAATTTCTAAAATCACGCCATAGATGTGAGCTAAACATAGGTACCTATTGTCTCTTCAAACCTACCCAAAATACGTATATAATAATTATTCTTCTTTAAAAATGTAAATTGACTCTATCCAAAACGAAATTATAACCCCAAAGTAATTTAAATAAAAAGTACCTAAGTTTAAAAACTCTGCTTGGATTTGCATGTCGAACAAATTGTTATTATAGCATATCCAGTTGCTCAGTAAATACAAGCTTTTGACGCTCAGCTCTAGATGGAAACAATTAGAGGCAATGACATTGTATTTAAATAATGTATTGTGCTATGCAGTCCCCAGAACTGTCCATAGACGGCAGGTGCGCGCGGGCAAGCTCTTTGCAGTAGGTACCTGCCGATGTAACACTGGTCTACGTTCACCAGTTCGGCGAATGGCAGCAACCTACAATGAAGCATTCGAACATATAGATATATTTGCATGCTCTTTGAAAAGGTTTCGTAGCCTTTTGTATGAGGCACTTGAACTCGATGACTAATTTGTTTGTTGCTGTTTTTTTTTTTTGAATACTTAATTTTTATCTCTACTGTTTTTATAATATTACTGTAACTGTCATACATTAACAGTTCACCTCCTAGTTACTAAGGTTTTATTTAATAATGATAAACTGTGAACAGCGTTGTGGGCTACATTATTCCTCAAGTTACTTATGTTTTTCTGGTGTAATATTGCATTTTGAAGCTGTTTGTTGTTCCTATTTAATAAAATAAAATAAAATAAAAAACTAAAACCCGACTACTGAAAAAAATCACGCTCTAAAAAGTATGAAACAAGAAAATATTCTCATCTGAAATTAGAGAAAGACAGGCAAATTAAAAATCCGGAGTCACACGTCATTATGCGTTGTTAGCGTGCTTACTAACAGCTTGTCGCTAAAAGTTGGGCAGTAGAGTGACCCAAGGACCTAATTGTCCCGAGAAGCTCAAACTCAAAGCATTGATATTTCAATTAAACCAATTACAGGGACTATTCGTCAGTCAGAAAAATTAAGCTAGTTGCCCATTTCAAAGCATTCAGCAAAGGTTCCTGTGGAGAAGAACGGGCAGTTTTGTTATGTTAGAAACTTTTTCATGACTTTCGGCAGTTTGGAAGTAGGCTGCCAGATATATCTCGGTACTGTCACCGAGACCGAGTAGCCCGACTGGCTAGTATGACAATGGAGCGAGATATACACGATGTTTCTTTTAAGGTGTCAAGCCAGTGCGAGCTGATGGCAGAGTACCATACCTATCGATTTAAACCCCATGTATGTTCTACGATTTTTTAGTAGTTTTAGAGTTATTTTGGATCCCTCATTTCATATCAATGGTAGTGGTTATGGATACGAGTAGCTTAGTAGGTATAAAATTTATGTTTTTATTATCAACTGAGCTCTGCTTAAACGTAGAGGAATAGTAAATAACAGGATTGACAAAAATATGCAAAGATAATAATAAATTATAAAATATGAAAATCACAAGATTTCAGATACACCACTTTCAACGAACGATTTCAGCAAATAATGCCCTATTTAGTACTTACATTCTTGTTCAAAGTTGACCCAAAAAAAGATATAATTTTTAAAGCTATCATTTCGTTGAATCAGGCAAAATATTGAAAAAAAATTATAACTCGAAAACTACAAAAAATCGTAAAACATACATGGGGGTTAAATCAATAGGTATGGTACTCTGCTATCAGCTCGCACTGGCTTGACACCTTAAAAGAGACATCCTGTATATTTATATATTATGTGTGTTCGCAGATAACTTCGTCGTATGATATCCCAAGTGTGGTATCATGATAAGGAAACCAGGATCTGATGATGGCTTCCCAGAGAAATCGAGGGGAACCTTCAAATTTTATAGGAACACCTATAGCAATTTAGGTATTTTTTACAATAACTCGTGCAGTTGCTCCCAGAAAGCACCATTTGGTGAAGTGGAACTGATGAGGAAGACCACATAGGGCCATCAAACTACTCAATAATACATATTTCAGTGAATATCATTGCAATAAAATAGAAAGCAGATCACGAATTATTCATTTAGCAACATTATACACACACACACATACATATGAGAAAAGGATAAAGACCAATAAGGATCAATGTTAATGTTAAAAAAACTAAATGCTTACATTTAGTTTTTTTAACTTTAACATTGATCCTTTAACAATTGGGGGCTGGTAGATCCTGTGAAGACGATGGCTGTCGGAATTGCTGGAGATGAGAAAGCTGAGCTGACCGGCGAGCTGGGCCGGCCGCTCATGCTGCGCTGCCGACCGTATGGGGACCCGCCACCCTACATGTCGTGGTACCACGGGCACGAGGGAACCATGATGCTGCTCAACAACACGGTGTACGAAACGAGAGGGAATGACCTCCTCATCAGAAACCTGACCAAAGACACTCTTGGGCGATACACTTGTCAAGCGAACTACAGGGAAGGCCAGGCGGCGTCGCGGGGGCTCGTTGTGCGAGCGTATGTGCCTGAAGAGCCCTTCAAGGACAGCAAGTGGTTTGTACCACGAGACACGTTCGCACCGAGGCCTGGGACACCACCACCCACCACAACAGAGACGACCACCACCACCACCACCACGACTACCATTGCAGCTGGAGCGCGAAGACCTTTGTTCAGCGGTAAGATTATTATAAATTGTTTGTGCTAAAATTAAAAAAAAATACCCTCCCTTATCTCCGAAGTTTGCATACAGAAAAATCACGCGAGTCCGACTCTCTCTTGACCGGTTTTTTTTTCGGTACAATAGACCCTTTTTTAAGTACGTTTTTGACGTATTGATTTTTGAAATCCCTAAAGTGCGCTAAGTAAAAAGCGCCGAGAAAAACAAATCACTTTTTTAGAGTAGGTAATTTGGTGTCGGCGATGCTTTCCGTAGTCTAAATTGTCCAATTTCTTATTCCTTCATATTCTTATCTTTACTATTTCGAATTTTTCATATTATTCATTTATTTACACTTTCTCATTATTACACGTTCCATTTTAGTCCACATTCTTTATTTCCCATAATAAGTTATTTTCCTGCCCTTATCCCATGTTACTTGGGGTCGGCGCAACACGTTTTCTTCTTCCATTCTCCCCTGTCAACCGTCACGCTATCATTCACTCCCTTCTCTTTCATATCATTCCTCACACAATCCATCCACCTTTTCTTTGGTTTTCCTCTGCCTCTCCATCCATCAACATGTATATTCATCATTATTTCAGTCACTTATAAAATTAGATTTTTAAATTAGATTAATTTGTATTTGACAAAAGATAGACATAATATTGTTATGTACTATCTTTCTAATTATCACAAAAGACAGATAGCTGTGTCGCTATCATATTTTTTTTCTATTTCAGCCAAAAATTTGGCTAAACAACTTGCTTCTTTTGAGCAATGCAATGACATTTTAAACAATGCTGCCAATAATTTGGCCACAATTATTAATGACATTGATTTAAATTAGAAATTAGGACAAAATAGGCAACCTCTTGCAAAAATGTGAGTAAGGTAAAATCAAATAAAAGTGTAAAAAATTTAAATAGGTGGTGCATCATATTCAAGGTTTTTTGAACAAAGATTTAGAAGTAGAATTATTCCTGAATTGTAACGATATAGACATTTTTTGTTTGACAGAACATTGGCTTAAAAGCCACCAGTTTATGTTCAATTTTAGTTTAGTAATCACAGTTCGTTCAGCAGAGTAAATGCTATACACGGTGTCTCATTAATTTTTAGTAAATAAACAGCTTAAATTTAAAGATCGTAAGGATATTGTGAGCCTATCTGTTGAGCGGACAATTGAATTAGCCTGTATAGAATTGGAGCAGTTAATTATATTAAGTGTGTACAGGCCTCCTTCAGGATTGTATGATTGTTTTGAAAAGGTTATGGATGAAGTATTGCACAAAATCTGTAATTCTAACAAGTCTATCATCACTTGTGGTGATTTTTAGAGCCCACTAGAATAACTCCCACTAGTGTCACATGCCTAGATAACATTTATACAAATATTATACCAACCCACAAAGAAATTATTAATTTATTAGACTCAGATCATTGCGGACAATTGATTACCATTCCAAATCTAAACAAAAAAAAATACTAAAAAAGATATCACTGTTAATCCAAAAACAGCTGATCGTTTGGAATCATTTAAAACTAAACTTTTGAGTAAATTACCACTTTTGTCAACTAATGATGACCCTGAACAATATAATGATTTTTTTAATATGTATTGCACACAATTTGATAACACTTTCATTCCAAAGGCATTCTCGGTTAATAATAACACTTGCTTCAGTGACGGGCCACCATTGGTATACATAAAAGTAGAAAACGACTTTATGAGTTGTATGATGAACGGACTTGTATTAGTCTTTACCTATGAAATTGCCGTTCTGCAGTACTGGCCATTTCAAATCAAAATAATTTTTGTTTGGCTAAGAATTCTAATTTCAAATTAATTTTATTTTAAAAACATGGATTTTTTTTTCCAAAAGTAGTCATTTGTTTATTGATTAGTGTTACATTTTCATCGCATTTCAATCTTTTTCGTCATCATGGATACGTTAAAAATTCGAGCAATTATGGAATATGAGTACCGTCGTGGCAGCAACGCGGCACAAGCGAACCACCGCACCACCTGTTATTGGTTTGCTCGCTTCCGTTCTGGAAATTTCGACTTGAAAAATGAACCTCGCGGTCGTCCGAAGACTTTGGTCGACAATTACGAATTAAAGGCGATTGTGGAAGCTGATGATACACAATCTACGGCTGAATTAGCAGCAGCTTTCGACGTTAGCGTCAAAACAATATTGGTCCATTTGCGTCAAATTGGCAAGGTAAAAAAGCTTGACAAATGGGTGCCCCACGAACTCAATGATCGCCAGCGCGAAGTACGCGTCGAGACGTGCCTTGCACTGCTCAACAGACACACAAATGAAGGAATTTTGAACCGCATTGTTACCTGCGATAAAAAATGGATTCTGTTTGATAACCGCAAGCGCTCAGCAAGTTGGTTGGATCCTGGTTCAGCACCTAAACAATGCCCTAAACGAAAACTTACCCCTAGAAAAGTGATGGTCACTGTTTGGTGGTCTAGCGCCGGTGTGATTCATCACAGCTTCTTACCAAACGGGGTGAGCATTACTGCAGATGTGTACTGTGAAGAACTGAACACAATGATGGAGAAGCTGGCACATCTCCAACCAGCATTGGTCAATCGCTCGTCTCCGCTGCTCCTGCACGACAACGCGCAACCTCATACTGCACAGCAGACGGTCTCCAAGTTGCAAGAACTGGGGTTGGAAGCTCTCCGTCATCCGCCCTACTCACCAGACCTTGCGCCTACAGACTACTACTTTTTCCAGAATTTGGATAACTTCTTGGCGGTAAAAAATTCAATACCCGAGAGGCAGTACTTGCAAAATGCCTTTGAAGAATTTGTTGCCTCCCGACCAGCTGATTTCTTTACATCAATAAACTGCCACTGCGTTGGCAAAGATGCATTGATTGCATGGGTGATTACTTCGATTTATACAAATAAAAAATACATGAAAAATATTCGTTTAAATTTTTTCATACAAAACGGCAATTTCATAGGTAAAGACCTATTATTAACACTGCTGAATTTAATTTATATGTTAAGAATTATTCTAAATTATTTAAAAAAGTTTGTTGTTTGGCCAAGTCACGTTACTTGAGTACAAAAATTAAAAATAGTAGTAATGTAATTAAAATGTCATGGAATATCATTAATAGCGAAACAGGAAGGTCAAGCAACCGAAGTAGTGACTACAGCCTTGCTATTGATAACAACATAATTAAATCAGATTCCCAAGTCGCCGCGGCCTTTGAAAAGTTCTTCGCTGAGATTCCCGTATCAACTACTAAATCTCTAAGATCATCACCCACTGCTGCAGAGTCTTTACTTAAAGAAAACGTTCCAGTTTGTGATTCTAAGTTTAATTTCCAATATGTTACCTGTAGAGACATAATTAAAACCTTTCACACGTTAAATATTAAAAAGACTGCTGATCTATGGGGTAATTCTGTGGACGTTGCTAAATCAATTATAAACATTGTAGCACCTACTTTAGCTGTTATTTTTAACAATTGTATTGACTGACCTTGATGAGTTTCCTGATCTTATGAAATATAGTAAAATAATACCGTTGTTTAAATCGGGTAGTACATCTGACCCTACTAATTATAGACCTATTTCAGTGCTACCTACCTTTAGTAAATTTTTTTAAAAAGTTATTTTAGATATACTGCAAAGATTTTTTAATAAACATAAATTATTACATAACAAACAGTTTGGTTTTACAAGGGGTCGTTCGACTACTGATGCCGGTGTTGAACTTTTAGGTCATGTTTATAAAGCATGGGAGGATAAATGCGATGTTTTGGGTGTGATTTGTCCAAGGCATTCGACTGCGTTCTTCATGAAACATTAATCAGGAAACTGCATCACTACGGAATCCGGAACGCCTCTCTGGATCTTCTCACTTCTTACTTAAGTGATAGGATTCAAAGAGTTGATGTTAACGGGAAAAGATCACCCGGATCCGTAGTAACAATGGGGGTCTCCCAAGGCTCAATTCTTGGCCCGTTTTTGTTTCTTATTTATATTAATGACTTGCCTTACCTCATAAAGGATAATCATGATATAGTGTTGTTTGCAGATGACACTTCATTTTTATTTAAACTCAAACGTCAGCAGCTGGTTACTGACAATGTAAATAGCGCCCTCGCAAAAGTATTTAACTGGTTTAATGTTAATAACCTACTTCTTAACGAGAAAAAAACTAAGTGTATTAAGTTTACTATACCTCATGTTAGACAAGTAAAAACTAGTGTTCTCATAAAGGGTGAAGAGTTGATTCCCGAAGATACCACAGTGTTCTTAGGCTTAACTTTGGATGCCAAACTTCAATGGGGCCCCCATATAGATAAATTGTCGAAAAAGCTTAGCGCTGCAGCATACGCCGTTAGAAAAATTCGTGATTTAACTTGTTTAGAGACAGCCCGTTTAGTTTACTTTAGTTATTTTTATAGTGTGATGTCGTACGGTATTCTGTTGTGGGGAAATGCCGCCGATATTCAGACAATTTTTGTTTTACAAAAAGGGCTATTCGTTCAATTTACAAATTTATCAGAGATAAATTTAAAGAAATTAATATAATGACTGTGCCTTCTCAGTATATCTATGACTGCGTTCTTCATGAAACATTAATCAGGAAACTGCATCACTACGGGATCCGGAACGCCTCTCTGGATCTTCTCACTTCTTACTTAAGTGATAGGATTCAAAGAGTTGATGTTAACGGGAAAAGATCACCCGGATCCGTAGTAACAATGGGGGTCCCCCAAGGCTCAATTCTTGGCCCGTTTTTGTTTCTTATTTATATTAATGACTTGCCTTACCTCATAAAGGATAATCATGATATAGTGTTGTTTGCAGATGACACTTCACTTTTATTTAAACTGCAGCTGCTATACAAGTAAAAACTTGTGTTCTCATAAAGGGTGAAGAGTTGATTCCCGAAGATACCACAGTGTTCTTGGGCTTAACTTTGGATGCCAAACTTCAATGGGGCCCCCATATAGATAAATTGTCGAAAAAGCTTAGCGCTGCAGCATACGCCGTTAGGAAAATTCGTGATTTAACTTGTTTAGAGACAGCCCGTTTAGTTTACTTTAGTTATTTTTATAGTGTGATGTCGTACGGTATTCTGTTGTGGGGAAATGCCGCCGATATTCAGACAATTTTTGTTTTACAAAAAGGGCTATTCGTTCAATTTACAAATTTATCAGAGATAAATTTATAGAAATTAATATAATGACTGTGCCTTCTCAGTATATCTATGACTGCGTTCTTCATGAAACATTAATCAGGAAACTGCATCACTACGGGATCCGGAACGCCTCTCTGGATCTTCTCACTTCTTACTTAAGTGATAGGATTTGTGGCGACATGGATTTTAGACTGGCAACACTAGCTCGCCACAAAACGGGATCGCACGCGCGCGGTTTTTCTTGTCACTGTATTGTAAGAAGAATAAACAGAGAATTAAAGGTGACACGGACTTTCATTTATACCGTCACCCTCCTCATTGGTGACCCGCGACAAGAAAACGCCTTAGTATATACAGTGAAGTGCAGTGCGCTAAAAGATTCTACACGGAGTCAAAAAGTTGCGTCGCCGCCGCCATTGTTGAGTCCGGCCGGCCGAAAATTTGCAATTGCGAAAATCCTACGGGTCATCGAGTCGGCTGCAGCAATCAAGCAACCACGGCAATTTGAATACTACTTGGTCTGTGGCAATTTGCAAGACGACGCTCCAGCTATCAACATCGACGGTAAAACCAACAATCCGGTGAGCGAACTTAATAATAACTACCTACCCCTGCGGTGGTCTCTACCGGTGCGTCAATCGAAATTCTGATCCGCGCCCTCGCGCCCAGGCAGGTCTCGTCAAGTGAAACGCTGCACGTAACTGCTCGCGGAGTGTAGTGTTAAACTCGCTTAATTAATAGAATTCTCTGTCTACGGAACGTACCTACCGCTTAGAGCATTTAACCTATGGAGATGGCATAGCTGAGCGAACCCCTCTGCCAAAGTCGACTGGCCATATGGCCATGCACGTTATATAAAACTAATTCATTTGGCGACAGCTGTCATTGTGTATCGTATTGTGTCGCAAGAAAGTGCTCCCAAAAAATGGTGAATTGTGCAGTTCCTCGTGCGAAAAGCGATCTGCCACTTCAAATTTGCGAAACCATGGTGTTTCTTACCACATGTTAGTATAAATAATACATTCAAATACTTTTATTTAAGTACAGTGTCGAAATAATCGTTGTTGACATTACGATAGAAAAATACAGTGGTACGTTGGTAGCGCAAACGTAGTACAGGAAGGAATTAAAGGAATTTGCATAGTGCAGGGACAACGTGAATGAATGATTGATACAATAAATGATTTTTTCAGTCAGTATGTTCAGTAAACATAGTTCAGTTTTTTTTTGTGAATGTATCTGGATAAGTCAGGTTGAAATAAAAAAAAATATTATTTATAAAATATTAATTTCAGTTCTTTGTGAGTCGATTTAAATTCTTTTCTTTTGTAGGCTTAGGCTATTAAAAAATAACAGTTAGTTCGTTTCGAATGTGAGTTTTTGCAGCTCATGCAATTTGAAAAAAAAATAATCCGCGGTGGAATAATTTAATAATTATTCCACCGCTTTCAAACCCCAAACCGCTCAAAAATATAATTACCGATAAGGTTATTATACTTCCGCCGCTTGAGGTTTTCCTCAGCTGCAGCAGCAGTGTCAGCACAGCACGCCGAGCCATGAAGGTGGGATGGCGCAAGAGTATCGACACACGTTGCGTCCCACACTAAAGGCCTTCCCACCTTCCATGGAAATAATGACATGCCGTCCGGTCTCTTGCCATCGTCGCGTGCCAAGCCATTGGGTTCTAATACAGCTGGAACGCCGACGGTGACAAGGGCTCGTCGGCTGATGTCATTGATGTTAGCGTGCCGCGCTAAGCGACCTGCAATTCGGCTGCAAGACAGGCCGTGGTGTCCGAGGCTGTTGACAACTTCGCCACAGTGACAGCGGTGAGGAGATAATAATAAAATTTCGTATATATGTGTCTCACTTCCACGCTTCACACTGTAATCATGGCAACGTCTAGATGTTTAATGTCATTGAACTAGACTATGGCTATGAAGCCACTATGAACTAGCCCATGGCTATGAAGCCGCTATGAACTAGACTATGGCTATGAAACACCCGCATGTTTTCCTACTAAAATATCAAACACCTCATTTAGTTTATTTAATTAGTTAGCTAGTAAACACCGAACTCAAATAGTTGTAATTTGTGCAGAATGATAGGGAAAGGCACTGCAGTGCGATTCTGTAACCATCTCACCGTGAAAACTTAGGTGAAGTGAGCGTGGAGTGAGCTGTCAATAGTGTCAATTCCTAGCAAAAACAAACTCACTTCACTTAAGTTTTCACGGTGAGATTTTTACTGAATCGACCGGCTGGTCCAGCAATATGTTATTTGAAAAAATATTTGACTCTATAAATAAATACAATCGTTCTTTTTCTAAAGCACTATAAATTTTTTGGTCATTACTGGCTACCTACGTAGTTTCGCAGGCATTAATCATATTGCGTATTTTTGTGTAGGTACACACGACTACACATCAAGCTATATACATTTCCAGTTTACACTGATCTCTAATTATAAGGAAATCCTATACAATGCGAGATCAGCTTATACTGGAAATATACAGGGTTATTGGTAAAACACCAGCAACCTCTTAAAGGGTCATTGTACTCATCATTATGAACAACTTTTACTATGGGCCCAAACACGAAATCGCGAAATAAAAAATCAGCTGTTCAGTACATTTTTATCTACATCAAACTCGTCAAAATGTAGGGAGCAGCTGATTTTTTTTTCGCGATTTCAGGTTTGGTCCCTCATTAAAAGTTGTTCATAATGATGAGTACAATGACCCCTAAAGAGGTTGCTGGTGTTTTACCAATAACCCTGTATAGCGTGATCTGTAGCCGTGCGTATACATACAAGAAATTAAAATGAATGAACATTTATTCATTCAGTCATGTAATGAAATATCACTCATTGTTTGTGTCACATCACTAGCACTGTCAAATTTTCGTAGTGTGCTGTATGTGTTTTCCTCGCCCCCCGCATAAAGTGGCAGAAAATGTTGTTCGGTGATTCGCTGCTTGCCATCTCCATAGTTAAATGCTCTAAGACCTACCGTCGTCGTCGTACTCTATTACTGTGGTAGTGACTAGTGACATCAATGACATTATTTTGTAGCATGGTTAGTTATAAGATAAGTCTATGTTTTGTAGGTACCTATATTGTGACATTTCTTAACAGGGATAACGTGATAAGATAAGAAAAATCCTAAGAAGAACAAACCTTTATGTTATTTATTGTTGTACTAATTTCTTTTGTATTGTGTGTGTACCTTTTATACATTTAGGGTGACTTAGACTAGTTATGACCTAGTTCCTGTAGGTACTGTAATTTGGAAATACTAAAAATACCTAAATAATTTAGCTTGTTTACCCAGGTGGTGTACCTACATTCAAAATTCATAGTGATTACTGAGCTCTGTCCACCAAATGCAAAAATAAAATAGGATTTTAAGTTTCATTCCCTATAGACAAGCTGTGAATTTGAAAATTGTATTGTTTCTTTTATTGTTTAAACATACCTACTGGATATTTATTTATTTATTTATTTATTTAAGGATTACCAACGAGATACATTACAATTAACTTGTACAGTAACAAACATGCGTAATAAATACGTTATCCTGTAATGCGTACTCAATTACAGGTAACCACAGCTTACACATTATCGAGTACACATGCTCTGAATACATATAAAAAGAAAATATACATATTACTATGATTTACAAAGGTATGTACTAATAAAAAATAAATAAAAATTGCATCCATACAATACAATAAAACCAATTTCAATATTATATCTGAATTAAGTGTAGGAATACAAAATAATAGTTTACAATTATTATAAATTAAATTAGTTTTAAAACAAAAAAAGAAAATAAAATTTAAATGATTAAATTATTGGAATGATAAGTCAAATGTCCTCTAAACGAAAGTGCTTATATAATTTATTTTTAAAAGTGTTAAGACTATCGTGATTGATATCAATTTCAGCTTTGCGGCATATAGCATTATACAATTTGGTAGCCCTCGTAAGGGGAGAGTTGTCACCTAAGTTGGTTTTGTGCAAAGGTTGTCTAAACAGATTGTAGGTATGTGACCGTGGTAACCTGCTAGGCACATTAAAACAAATTTTGAATAGTAGGTCAGTATTTAGTCTAGATGTCACTAACTTGTGAAGGAAACAAAGATCTAGTACTTTTCTACGATTGGTGAGGCTTTGTAGTCTAAAGTAATGAACACGTTCTTTATAAGATTTTAATTGTTTCGCGGTTTTGTTTTTTAAGGATAGATGATACAAGAATCTCCTTTGGACTCGCTCAATCCGTTGCTTATGAACGTTATAACGGGGTGACCATACCTGGGAACAGTATTCCAGATTACTGCGAACCAACGTCTCATATAGAATAATTTTGGTCTTTGAGTTGTTAAACGGCTTTGAAGTCCTTAATACAAAGCCTAGCATTTTGTTTGCGTTTGCTATTATCTTATCTATATGGTCATTGTAGGTCAATTTGCTATCCATCAAGATTCCCAGATCCCGTACAGTATCAACTTCGTTGAGCGTCTTACCAGTAATTGAGTATTTTGTATTAAAAACATTTTTGTTGCGACAAAATTTTATGTGTAAACATTTTTGTAAATTTAAGCTCATCCTATTTTCCTCGCACCACTCCACCAATCTATCCAAATCAGCTTGTAGCAAATACTGATCCTCTAAAGATTTTATAGGGAAGGTCAACTTGAGATCATCTGCAAATAAATAAGATTCTGCGTGATGGAAGCAGTGGATAATGGTATTAATGAAAATATTGAAAAGTAAAGGTCCTAAGTGGGAGCCTTGTGGTACCCCTGACGTCACATGAAAATCTTCGGATCGGACCCCATTCAAAACAACGAACGACAAACGATCACTAAGGTATGACTGAAACCATTGCAATAGTGGACCGTAGATTCCGCAGCTCTCGAGTCTCTGTATTAAAAGTTGGTGGTCTACTTTGTCGAACGCTTTACTAAAATCGGTGTATACTGCGTCGACCTGAATCCGTTGGTCCACAAACTCTATGACATTTTGTGAAAAAGATACTAGATTGGAGTGAGTTGATCTGCCCTGAAAGAAACCATGTTGATTGCCTACTATGTGATTTTTCAAGTGGCTATATAGATAAGGATACAACAATAACTCGAAAACTTTTGGGATAAAGGATACAACAATAACTCGAAAACTTTTGGGATAAATAATCGATATAGGTCTATAATTTTTTATATCGTTTTTGCGACCATTTTTAAAAATAGGGACTATTTTAGCTTTCTTCCACGCGGATGGGAAACAACCCATTTCAAGTGAACGGTTAAAAAGAAATGTTAAAGGCGTAGAGAATGACTTCGCACACTTAGCCAGGAGAATTGGCGGAAGCTCGTCAGGACCTGGTCCTTTGCGTACGTCCAGAGATTTCAGTTTGCTAGCGACTATATCCTCAGTAAAAGATATGTGACTTAATACATTCAGGCTTGCACAAGTCAATAAACTGTTTGATGTATTAGTTAGCTGTGTGGGGTGATTCTGATTATACACTGATGAAAAGTTTTTTGCGTATAGTTGACAGATATCGGTACTATTGTCAGCTACTTCATTGTCTAAGTTCATTTTTTCAGGAATTGTACTTTTATTTTTACGCTTATGTTTAATATATGTCCAAAAGTATTTAGAATTGGTTTTTATTCTAGCTTCTATATTTTTAATATAGGTAATGTAAGAAGATTTGTTTAATAACCTGCACCTCTCCTTCAGCAATGCTAAACTAATCTTATCCATAGCGTTGTTATATTTTTTTACTTTTATTCTAAGGTTGTATGTTTGCTTCAGTAATTTAGTGAGATCTTTCGTAAACCATGGTGGTTGTTTATTGTTATTTACTTTATATGAAAAAGGAACGTTGTGACTAATAGCATCCGTTACCTTTTCGTAAAATATTTCAACCATTTCATCTATGGTCCCACAGTTTTGTAACGTTGTATTCCAGTTTATAGAGTCAAGATGTTGTGTTATAGCTTGATAGTCAGCCTTGTGATAATTACGGGTAGGTAACATACTGCAATTCAAAGTTCTTTCAGGAAGTATATCTAAATAGATCAGTAGAGGAGGATGATGTATGTCTACTTTAGATAAGGGATCATTGCATTCGTTCACCTTAACATTCGTTATATTAGCTAAAACCAGGTCTAAAACCTTTGATTTATCATTCCTAACACTATTAAACTGTTCCAAACCATTCAACGCAACGAACTCAGTAAAAAGGTGATTAATTAAACAATTAGTGGTCTCAGGGACTAGGAAGCTACTATTATCGTTGTTGAGCCAGTTGATGTTAGTTAGATTAAAGTCGCCCGCGATGAAAACATTGCTTTCTGTACTAATGGCTTTGCCCGCGTTCTCAAGGTAATGCTCCAAAACATCAATCTTAACTGGGGATGGAATATAGACTGCGCAAAAGCAAAGACTGATTGCATTACTTTTGGTTTTAACTTGAACTTTAACCCATAGATCTTCACACAAACTGTTATAAGACGCCATTTCAATAGCACTATGTTTTTTTAATATAGCGATCAATACCCCACCCCCAGTCCTCTTCCTACAGAGCTCATTAAGTTTACGGTCTCTTCTGTATACATTGTAACGGTCATCAAATAATTCTGTACTGGAGACATCATCATCAAGCCAAGTTTCAGTAAGAATTACAACATCGTAATCATTCATTAATATGCTGTGATAAAAATCATTCGTTTTTGTCTTTAAACCTCTGGTATTTTGGTAATAAATTTGGAAATCTGCGAATTGTTACATTATTTGATCAATAAACATTCAAAAAAAAAATAAAAAATTGGGAATACACAAATGTTAAACTAATTTAACCAGAGAGTCCATGTCTTTTATAAGTAGGCGTTCGGAAGTTTCGTTTTTCTTTGCAAAAATGCGACCATTTCGCACCCATACAAATTTGTAGTTCTTCTCCTTGGCCGCCATCCTCGTAGCATGGTGTAAAGATCTGTTTTGTGGGGCTAAGTGCTCAGCTACGTAGACAGGCTTTTTATCTCCTCCAATGCCGAGGTGGGCAGTGTTAAGTTTATCCGTCTTATTAGCTTTATTAAACTTAATCACGGCAGCTAGAACTTCATCCCGTACTGTAGGAGAAGTAAGTTTAACAATTATAGATCTAGGACGCGTTCCCTCTGTGTTTTGTTTAGCAATCCTAGTAGACATAACGATATCATTTTCTTTTATGGGGCATGAAACTACATTACATAACTGCAACATTGTAACATTTAGATTTTCAGACTTGTACTCGGGCACGGATAGGATTTCTATGTTACAAGATCGGGCATGTTGTTCCATCTGAGTTAATCTAAAAGTTAGGTCTTTTATTATAGGTTTTATGCTGTTATTTTCTTTTTGTATATGATCTATTTGCTTTGACTTTTCTTCAAACACTAAGTGCATATTATCATATTGGCTACTTGTAAACTCCAGGGAGTCTTTAATCTGGCTTATTTCCGAGCATATATCCTTTAGCTCGGCTCTCACGCTTTCCTGCACAATATTTCGGATATCGGTAGTTAGAAGGCTACGCAGTTCGGTGCGTATGATGTCTCGAATTAATTCTGGTGTAATAGACTGATGGGTTGTTTCGCCGTTTTGTTTCTCGAGCGATGGTTCAGTCAAGCCGTTGTGACTAGTTTTTTTAGGAAACTTACAACGCTTAGTTACGTGATCCATTTTACTAGATAGATCATTCGACTTGTCAACAGGTGTTGGTGTACGGGGCATATTTTAAATCTCAACTAAACTCACAAAAAGTTGTTGAAATCGGAACTCGGAACGCAATGCACGCCAGTCGTGGATAGATGTAACGTGCTGTCCGGTGTTAGTGTATGATGACGAAACTAAACGTTATGTCCGTAATCAACGATGAATGTGAACGGTTTGCCAGATACCTTCACTAATTTCCTTTTCATCTACCTACGTCAGTAATGTTTTTAACCAGTCTTTTAATTATTTTTAGTTATAATCCAGTTTTAATGTAACACTTATGGGATCCAAAATGTTTAAATTATGTTCACTGTTCAATGGTAACGAAAACTGATGTCACAGGCACTATTTCGCCGCACTTGTTACAGTTTGTGTCACTATTTAACGATTGTCACTGTTTATGTTTTAAACTTATTTAATTCGCCTTTATAACGCTGGATAACACTGATGGTTAATGTGTCTGTTGAAATTAAACTGATAAACGTATTATGCAGACTTATAAACAATTTTAAGATTTAAAAGTTTCAAATATTCACGGAGCCAATGTTTACTCGGTGAGCGCCATTACCTTCTTTTCGCCATTACCTTATTTTGTTAAGTTGCATTGCACTAGTAACTACAGAGTGTTATTGTGTTATATTTCTTAGCTAGTACATAATAATATATTCTATCCATGTAAACAAAAACAAAATACTTTAATAATATCTGTAATTTGAGCGCTGACAATTATTGTGCAGTCCCTCTGGTTTTCCATTTTTTTTTTTTCCTCTCTTCTTCTTGATTGTGACCATGGCTACCGCAGAACAGATACAAGATCTGCAGGAACAATTAAGAGCAATGCAAGTGAGCCAGGCCAATCGAGCAATGTCAGTTTCGGCCAAATTACCAGCGTTTTGGGCCGATAAGCCCACTGTATGGTTCGGCCAAGCTGAGGCTCAATTTGAATTAGCTGGTATCAAACAAGATCGTACAAAATATAGCCACATAGTGGCCATGCTGGATGCCCGGGTTGCTGGAGAAGTTGCAGATATTATTGAAAATCCACCGGAAACTGACTGTTACAATCACCTCAAAACAGAGCTTATTAAGCGCCTTTCAGCCTCAAGAGAGGACAAGGTTCGTAGACTTCTGGGAGAGGAAGATATAGGAGACCGGAAGCCCTCCTTAGTTTTTACGCCACCTTCGCTCTCTGGCTGGCTCGGTTTTCAAGAGTGATGACCTTATCCGACAGCTTTGGATGCGCCGCCTACCAAACAATGTGCAGGCTATCCTCGCAGCCCAAGAGGACCTGCCACTTGAGAAGGCTGCTGACATAGCCGACAAGATTGTCGAAGTGGCAGTACCGGTTTCAGTGCATGCAGTAGGGGGCCCTTCATCAGAATTATCTCAACTCGCCCTTCGAGTGGAACAACTGACCAAGGTGGTCGAAGCGCTTAGTACTGACAGGCATTCACGCGCAAGAGCTCGAAACGACAATAGGCCACGCTCCAGATCAAATTCATCATCCCACTCTTCCTTGTGTTGGTATCACAGGATCTATAAAACGAAGGCTAACAAGTGCACCAAACCATGTAGCTGGAAGGAGACGGGAAACGAGAACCACGGTCAGTAAACGCGGCGACTGACCGTGACACGTCGTGCCGCCGTTTATTTGTCACAGACAGAGCCTCTTCCCGTCGATTTCTCATCGATACTGGCAGCGACCTCTGCTGCTACCCGCAAAAGTTAACCAGAGGTCGCGCCACATCATCGACAGGGTACCAGCTGTCTGCAGCAAACGGCAGTTCAATTAAAACTTACGGCAGCATTACCCTGCGCCTCAACCTCGGCCTGCGCCGGGATTTCCAATGGAGTTTCACAATAGCTGACGTCGAGACTCCCATCATAGGTTCGGATTTCCTTAGTTATTACAACTTACTTCCTGACTTGCGCCACAAACGCCTCATTGACGGCAACACAAGCTTGACCACTGCTGCTTCAGTAGCTCAAGCTAGCCAGGTCAGCGTTAAAGCCGTTTCCATGACCGACGATTCAATTTTTGGAAAACTTCTCCTGGAATTTCCAAATTTGACCCGTCCTCCTGGATTTCCTCGACAGGTCAAGCACACCACGGTTCATCACATCGTGACCACCGATGGCCCGCCTGTGTCCTGCCGCCCTCGCCGCTTAGCCCCGCAGAAGCTACTCGCGGCTAAAAAGGAATTCGAAGAGATGGTCAGCTGTGGAACTGCTAGACCCTCCGACAGCCCCTGGGCTTCACCGCTACACATGGCTCGCAAAGGAGAAGATGACTGGCGTCCCTGTGGGGATTACCGTGTCCTAAACGCTAGGACAGTCCCGGACCGCTACCCCGTTCGACACATTGCTGATTTTTCACAAAATATGGCAGGATCAGCCATATTCAGCACCATCGATCTCATGAAGGCCTATCAACAATTGCCAGTCCAGGAAGCTGACATCTGCAAGACCGCAATCACCACGCCATTCGGCCTGTTCGAGTTCCCCTTCATGACGTTCGGACTTAGAAATGCTGGACAAACGTCTCAGCGTTTCATTGACGAGGTCGTAAGGGGACTCGACTTCTGCTATCCTTATGTTGATGATGTCCTGGTCTTCTCACGCACTCCAGAGGAACATCTGGAACACCTGCATACTTTGTTCCAACGGCTGACCGACTATGGTATCATTGTAAACTCATCCAAGTGCGTTTTCGGAGCTGATGAAGTAACCTTTTTAGGGTATCGAATCAATAAGTATGGCACGCGCCCTCCTGCGGAGAGAATCGAAGCCCTGCAGAGTTTTCCCTTGCCGAAATCCGTGCAAGGCCTCCGCAGGTTTCTCGGCATGGTAAATTTTTACCGCCGATTTCTTCCCAACGCCGCAGAACTACAAGCACCGCTCATCAATATTCTGACTTCTTCCAATCTGAAGGGTGCCAAACCAGTACCATGGACGCCCGAATTAGAGCTTGCGTTTGCAAAGTGCAAGGATAGTCTGGCAAATACTACTCTTCTGGCTCACCCAGTCAGTGATGCTACCTTAGGACTTTTTACGGATGCCTCATCATCACAAGTCGGATCTTGTCTACAACAGAAGGTGGACGACATATGGCAACCTTTGGCGTTCTTCAGCAAAAAGCTGACAGAAAAACAAGCACAATGGCCCGCGTACTATCGTGAACTGCTCGCAGTGTATGAAAGCGTTCAAAAGTTTCGTCACATACTCGAGGTTCAACATGTCACGATATACACGGACCATAAACCGCTCATCTACGCTTTTATTCAACGCCGCGAGAAACTTCCTCCAGTTCAGCTCAACCAGCTTTCCTTCATCTCCCAATTCACAACTGATGTTGTACACGTAAAGGGTCAGGAAAATGTGGTCGCTGATGCTATGTCGAGGATAGAATCAATTTCCCTCGAGGACAGTTACTCAGCATTGGCAGAGGAGCAGGCTACAGATAAAGAACTACAAAATGTTAAGACTAATTCTTCCCTTAAACTGGAGAAAATCGACATCTCAGGCACCAACCTCAGCATTATTTGTGACACGTCTACCGGAAAGCCGCGACCCTACGTTACGCCTTCTTTCCGTCGCCATTACTTTAGTAAACTTCATAACCTCAGCCACCCTGGCGCGCAAGCTTCCGCACGCTTGGTAGCTGAACGATTCGTTTGGCCTTCAATAAATAAAGATTGTCGCCAATGGGCACGAGAATGTGAACCATGTCAGCGTAGTAAGGTGACCAGACACACATCCACGCCCCTAGGCAATTTTTCAGCCCCAACAAATCGCTTTCGTCATGTTCACATTGACATAATCGGTCCTTGCCTTCTAGTAAAGGTTTCCAGTATTGCCTTACTGCGGTGGACCGATTCACCAGATGGCCAGAAGTGTGGCCTATGGTCGGCATTACAGCTGAAGAAGTGGCCGAAACGTTCACGATAGGCTGGATAGCTCGCTTTGGGGTCCCTTCTATAGTTACCACGGATCAGGGTCGACAATTCGAGTCTGCTCTATTCATGTCCCTTTTAAAGTCGTCATCTATCCAACGCACTCGGACTACCAGCTATCACCCTTGTGCCAATGGTATGGTGGAGAGGCTGCACCGGCAGTTAAAAGCTGCTCTTATGTGCCATGGTGGTAGTTGGTGTACCGCTCTACCTTTAGTGCTCCTGGGCATGCGTGCTGCTTTAAAAGAAGACCTACAATCATCATGCGCTGAACTAGTTTATGGTGAACCTCTTCGTCTACCAGGGGAATTTGTAACTCCTACGACGATGAGCAAGATAGAAGACGTTCACAGCTTTGCAACGGCATTGCGGAGCCACATGGCCCAATTAAAACCAGTGCCAGCGTCACGTCATTCAGAGCGACATGCGTTCGTTTTCAAGGAATTACCCAACGCCACTCACGTTTTTCTACGTGACGACTCCGCGAAAACATCCCTTAGGCCTCCATACACTGGCCCTCACAGAGTTATCGCTAGAACCGATAAGACAATAACAATTGCATTGCCTAACAGGGACGCGCAAGTGAGTCTTGACCGTGTGAAGCCAGCTTTTATTGAACAGGCCCCACATACAGGGTGTACTGACACTACTGCTCCTCAATCACCATCCTGCCAAAAGCCTCAGAACTATGTATCTCGTTCAGGTCGCCATGTCCGCTTCAAGACGCCCATCGACGTTTAAAGCATCTTTTCCCTCTATTTTTTTTCATTATTTTCTATATGTAAACGCAAATTGTTATTATTTTTTTTATTTTTTATTATGGGGTTATTTTACACCGTGGGGGGGTGGTGTGGCGACATGGATTTTAGACTGGCAACACTAGCTCGCCACAAAACGGGATCGCACGCGCGCGGTTTTTCTTGTCACTGTATTGTAAGAAGAATAAACAGAGAATTAAAGGTGACACGGACTTTCATTTATACCGTCACCCTCCTCAGATTCAAAGAGTTGATGTTAACGGGAAAAGATCACCCGGATCCGTAGTAACAATGGGGGTCCCCCAAGGCTCAATTCTTGGCCCGTTTTTGTTTCTTATTTATATTAATGACTTGCCTTACCTCATAAAGGATAATCATGATATAGTGTTGTTTGCAGATGACACTTCACTTTTATTTAAACTGCAGCTGCTAGACAAGTAAAAACTAGTGTTCTCATAAAGGGTGAAGAGTTGATTCCCGAAGATACCACAGTGTTCTTGGGCTTAACTTTGGATGCCAAACTTCAATGGGGCCCCCATATAGATAAATTGTCGAAAAAGCTTAGCGCTGCAGCATACGCCGTTAGGAAAATTCGTGATTTAACTTGTTTAGAGACAGCCCGTTTAGTTTACTTTAGTTATTTTCATAGTGTGATATCGTACGGTATTCTGTTGTGGGGAAATGCCGCCGATATTCAGACAATTTTTGTTTTACAAAAAGGGCTATTCGTTCAATTTACAAATTTATCAGAGACTAGCTGTGCCCGCGACTTCGTTCGCGTGCATGTCGGTGTAGGTATCACTCCTCCAATAAAATGAAGAATCTTCCGATCTTGCCTGATGGGAACCGCTACCTGGGGTTCTCTACCACAGCCCTGCAGTTACTGCGGTTTATAATAGCGGAGTTTTACACGTATTCGGACTGCTGGAAACACAACGCGCCATTCCAAACTATCGTTTCGGAACGAACGAATAGCGGGTTTAGGTACCTACAGTTTGGACCACGGATCTGTGGACTGCGTTCCAAACCGCGGATGGATCTGTGCGGTTTGGACTGCGCATCAAACTGTCTTTCGTTTATACCGTGAACATCCATGTTTGTGGAGCAAAACTTTTAAAAACGATCAAAGGCCATAATTACTGACCACGGATGCAACTACCCAGTAATTTTCTTTGATTTCTGTACAATAACCAAATCACTGTACGTATACCTACTGTATCTGCGTTATTGAGGAGTTCAATTGTCAGATCTTCACCATAGTAAAGGTGACCATCTCTGGAGAAAACTCTTTCAAACATTAGGTGTGTGACATACGGACGGACAGACGGACAGGACGTAATGATAAGACTTCCCTTTCTATGTACTATTTGGCTACGGAACCCTAAAACAGAAGAATTGAAAACTTCTTTCTTTTGAAGTCGGTTATAAAGATGCCTCAAATAATCTCGACCTCTAGAGAGAAATCCAGGTCCAGAGACCGGAATTCCTGGACAGCATATACGAAACTGCTATATTTGAAAGTGAAAACCCATTTTAAAAAAAAGTGTGTGTGTCAGCTCTGACGACGACTGGCGTTTACTCCTTTTTAGGGTTCCGTACCTCAAAAGGAAAAAACGGAACCCTTATAGGATCACTCGTGTGTCTGTCTGTCTGTCCGTCTGTCACAGCCAATTTGCTCTGAATCTAATAGACCGATTAAGTTGAAATTTGGTACACATGTGGATTTCTGTGACCCAAACACGTACGGCTAAAGTAAATAAATGAATTTTGAACATGGGGGTCACTTTTAGGGGGCAAATAAGAAAATTTAAAAAAAATGTTTTGCAAACTGTACTGTGACATATTAAAATAAATCGTTTTAGAGTTATTTAAGCAAATAGACGAACATTGACCATTCCTCCACCTTATCTCCGAAACTACTGAGCCTATAATTTTGAAATAAATACAAAAAATAGTTCTTTACATGTAGATTACAGGAAAACCTATAAGAAGTCTGTGGTCTTAAAATGACATGGTAAATCTCTCAATATTGTGAGTACAAACTTAAATTTACAGTTGGAATGTATGGGAGAACATGTTTCAACTACAATGTTAAGTTTGTTCTTGGGATAAACTCATCCCAACTACGGAACCCTTCATTGTCCCGACTTTCTATTTTTCGGTCATTTCTGTCGGGTCTTCAATGAATCCAGTGCTACACAAAAAGCAACATTAAGGTGTTAAGGCGCTCGTCCCCCCCTCTGTCACCCAACCTCTCAACCCTCCTCCTCTAACTCTCCTCTCACCCACATCTTACCGTCCCCCTCCCCATCCCCCTCTCACGTTCCCCTCTATTTCCCCGTCACCGCATCCCCTTCCCCTTCCTCCCCCTCACACCTCTTAACTGCTTCCCCCTCCCCCTCACCACGTCCCCTCCCCCTAACCTCTCAACCCCTCCCCCGCTCCTTCTCTATGTATGAAAAGTTGATAGGATTATTATCTGACATTGCATTCTTTTTCACTCAGAACACCACATCAGTTATTAGTTTTAACTATCATATTACTATTATATCCCCATTTTTTGGGTTCCGTACCTCAAAAAGAAAAAACGGAACCCATAAAGTATCACTCGTGTGTCTGTCTGTCTGTCCGTCTGTCACAGCTAATTTGCTCCGAATCTATTGGACCCATTAAGTTAAAATTTGGTACACATAATTATGAATTTCAAATACATATTTTTTTATAATTTAAAAAAAAAATGTTTTAAAGTTGTTTATGAAAATAGATGAAAATTGACCAATATATCCCCTAATCTCCGAAACTACTGAGCCTGAAATTTTGAAAAAAAATACAGATTTATGTAGTTCTTTACCTGTTGATTACAGGAAAACCTATAAGAAGTCTGTGGTCATAAAATAACATGGTTAATCTCTCAATATTGTGAGAACAAACTTCCATTTACAGTTGGAATGTATGGGAGAATATGTTTTCCAACTACAATGTTAATTTTGTTCTTGGGATAAATTCATCCCACGTACGGAACCCTTCATTGAGCGTGGTCCAACACGCACTTGTCCGGTTTTTTATATTTGAAATTATTTTAACGTTACTTACTAATCAACCACCAATAGAATCAATCTGTCTAGCCTTTTCCCAACTATGTTGGGGTCGGCTTCCAGTCTAACCGGATGTAGCTGAATACCAGTATTTTACATGGAGCGATAGCCTATCTTACCTCCACAACCCAGTTACTGGGTAATACGATACCCCTTGGTAAGACTGGTTGTCAGACTTTCGGGCTTCTGACGACCCATAACGACTGTCAAAGATCCACGAATGATAGCCGGGACCAACGGCTTACCGTGCTTCCCGAGGCACGGAGGAGTTTCGGTATGTAAAGATGGTCACCCATCCACTGACCAACCCCGGCAAGCGTAGCTTATCCTGCTGGATCGACCCATCAGGTTAACCACCAGTGGAAAGTGATTTTTATTGAAATAACACAGACACAGGACGTGTTTATAATATTTTATTTTGTTAGTACCATCTATGTTCTATGTTAAGGATTTGGTTTCCGCACTTAGTCCTTCATGTGGACCATTGTGCGTGAGCCATGGCGGCCTTCGGGGGTTATTCCAACCAGCCCACCTCCCTCCAGAAGTTAATCAAATCTCTGGGTCTGTTAATAACATCTGTGAAAGATCGGGGTATTCCAAGAGTTTCTGTTCTAATCTGGGCAACGCCTGTGCATTCAAAGAGCACATGCGCAACGGTCTCCTCAGCCTCCATGCAGGCCCTGCATAGAGGACTGTCCGTTATTCCTATTGTGTGGAAGTGTTTGTTTAATGAGCAGTGTCCTGTGATGGTCCCCGTCACCAGGCGCAGCTCGTTTCTGTCCAGACGCAATAACCGTCTGGTAAGCGTACCGTCCAGGGATGGCATAGCCTCCCTGGATTGCCTGCAGCCTGGTGTCGAGGACCACCAACTCTCTGCTTGTGTGTGGGTGAACTCCTTTAGCCACCTGCGTAACTGGTTGAAGGGAATGGGCGCGATTGGCTCAGCTCCACAGACGGACGTGCTGGATGCTCTCCTAGCTAGTTCGTCAGCTGCGTCGTTACCCAGTGATCCACTGTGTCCTTTTATCCATTGCAGTGTCACTGTGTTCCGGTTAGCAACCGTTACTCGTTCGAGTGCGTCGTGACATTCTAGTATTAATCTCGAGGTAATGTAACTTTTCCGTAATGATTGGAGCACCGAGGCACTGTCTGAGAGTATACGTATATTCGTATCCGTGACTCTCCTGGCTTCTATGGCATTACACGCTTGTATGATGCCTACACACTCCGCCTGGTAGACAGTGTTAAATTCCCCAAGCGGGCTGGATATGTTAATGTTAAGATCGTGTGAGAAGACTCCGACCCCGGTTCCGGAGTCAGTCTTTGATCCATCGGTGTATACTCTCAACTCTTGCGGGCCTGAGTAATCACACCGTTCTTCTGTGAGTATTATATCATAATGCTTCAGAAAGTAGTGCTGTTTCGGGGCTCTGTCGCATGGTGATGCCATCATTGGGTGTCGTCTGATCGCATCCTCTTTTATGCGAGTGTGCTTAACTCTAGAGTCCTTGCTCAGGGTTCCTTGCAGATTGAGCCTAAAGGCGGCTAGGGCCGCCTCTTCACGTACTAAGAGGTGTAGTGGCGGCAGTCCAAGCATTGCCTGTAGAGCAGCAGTAGGCGTAGTTTTCATGCAGCTAGTTACCGCTACACAAGCGAACCGTTGCAGTTTCTCGAGATCTTTTTGGGCTGTGCTCAGGTCTGTCCTGGGCCACCAGACTAGCGAGCCATATGTGATGATTGGTCGGATTACTGTGGTGTATAGCCAGTAGGTAACCTTGGGGCTAATCCCCCAGTTCCTGCCAAGCAGTCGCTTGCACTGCCACAGGGATATACTGGCTTTTGTGGTGATGTAGTTGAGATGTTTCGCCCAATTCAACTGTTTATCCAAAAAGATGCCCAGGTATTTGGTTTCAGTCGATAGACTTAGGGTTGTTCCAAAGAAACGCGGTAGTTGTAATGTAGCCAGCTTCCTCTTTTTTGTAAAGAGAACCAGCTCGGTCTTTGTAGGGTTCACTGATAGTTGGTGTTTGTTGCACCAATCTTCTACTATTTTCAAAGCTTGGCGCATGAGGTTGCATATGGTGTTTTCATGGGTACCGTTTATTATTATGGTTAAGTCGTCGGCGTAGCCCACGGTGAAGTATCCTTTGTCATTGAGGGTTTTGATGAGGCTGTTTACGACCAGGTTCCATAGCAGCGGAGAGAGGACGCCCCCTTGCGGGCAGCCCTTTGCCACGATTGCCCTTGTGGTGTCGTTTACTGTCACTTGCACAGCTCTCATTTTGAGCATGTTGGTGATCCAGCCTCTCAGGGTAGAATCTATGCCATGTCTGTCGAGTGCCATGTTGATGCTGTTGAACATGGTTTTGTCAAAGGCGCCCTCTATATCAATGAAGGCGGCCAGTGATAAGCACTTGTGGTCCACCGCGCATTCAATCTTGGAAACTACACTGTGCAGTGCAGATTCCGTTGATCTGCCAGTGGAGTATGCGTGCTGTTGTTTGTGAAGAGGTTTTACCCGAAGAGGTCCGTCACGGATGTGTCTATCACAGAGTCTCTCAAGGGTTTTCAGTAGAAATGATGTGAGGCTTATAGGCCTGTAAGCCTTAGGCTGAGTGTAATCTGGTTTTCCAGGTTTGGGTATAAAAATGACTTTTACTTCCCGCCACAGGAGAGGTATGTATCTGAGTGCTATGCAGGCTCTATAGATCTCCACCAGCCATGGTGTCAAAAGATCCGCTCCCCACTGCAGTAGGGCTGGAAAGATGCCGTCTAGCCCTGCGGACTTATATGGCTGAAAGGAATCTATAGCCCACTTTATTCGGTCTCCTGTTACTATGTTGTGTGCTCTTGACCAGTCGTGCTCCGTTGGGGTCCATCCTGGTTCAACCTCCCACGTCCTGTCCTCTAGGAGTTTGCAGTCTGGGAAGTGAGTTTCGAGAAGGACCTTACTGGTTTCTTGGTCGGTCAGTGTGTATGAGTTGTCTGGTTTTTTCAGAGCGCCAAGAGTTCGGTCCTGATCGGTTGATAGGATCTTCCTTACCCTTGCGGCTTCATTGTTCGTTTCAATGGATTCACAGAATTTCCGCCAGGCAGCTCTCCTGGCAATTCTGATCTTCTTTTTGTATGTGTATTGTGTCTCCTTGTATACCTCCCAGTCTTCCGGAAGTCTAGTGTTTTTAGCTCTGTTAAATTGCTTACGTAGTGCATCTCTGAGTTTACCAAGTTCGGCATTCCACCAGGGGTTCCTATCCTTCTTGGTTTGTGGCGCCCTTAGCTTGCAGCATGCATGGTATGCTTCAATTAGGTATTCTGATAGTTTAGTCACGGTATATTCTAATTGTGCCTGATCTCTTATGGCTACCCTTGAAAGGTGCCTAGCTAGTAGTGAAGCTAGGAGGCGTTTATACCCGGGGACGTTGGTGCGCCGCGGGTTACGCCTCGGTGTGGGTTTCTTTGTGTTGGTAGCTAGTGTAAAGCGGATTCTTCTATGGTCAGAGCAAGAAGGCTCATCCGACACGTGCCAGTTAGTAATAAGGTTAGTCGCGTTTTCTGTAGCAAGTGTTAAGTCTATAATCGTTTGACCCCGGACTGTTACCCAAGTGGGTTCCGAGCCGCGGTTAACAATGTTAAGGTTAGTGGTGAATAAATAGGTGGATAGTACCTCTCCTCTATGGTTCGGCGCGTCGCTGCCCCAGAGTGGGTGGTGGGCGTTCGAGTCGGTGCAGATGATCAGGTCCAGATCGGCGCGCTCACAGTGTTGCACCAGGTCAGCCATCTCCTTCGGCGGGCAGTCTGCATCCTCGCCCGGCATGTACACTGAGGCTAGCACAACATCTGGAACGCTACCTTCGGTCTGGAGCCTGACAGCTGTCAGATCTCTGGAACAGAATTGAGTGAGTGGTGTGATGGGAATTTCTTTGGGTATGTAGGCGCAGGTTCTTGGTTTGTCCGCGCCATGTGTGTTAAGAATTAGCTTACCTCCGATGTTACCAAGGCCGCATATTCTATTGTTCCTGATCCACGGCTCCTGGATCAGTGCGATAGTTCGGGGTTTTCCCTCCAGTGCCCTGCGTAGGTTAGCCGTGGCAGTCTGGCTATGTTGGAGGTTGGTCTGGATGATGCTTAGGGGTGATGACGGTGGCGGAGTGGGGCTAGTCGGAGATGGATCCATCAAATGATCTTTCCCCCACCTCCACTTCGTGCCGATCCTCGTGTGCATCACCCGGCGACGAGACCAGCAGGTGCTCGTTCCAGGCAGGTGATGAGGGCGGTAACGTGTCATCGTCTTCGTCGGCCATTGCCGCTCGGGCCATGTCCTCCTCGAGCTTGGCAATGTCCAAGTCAGTCGTCTGTGTCGCTGTCGGTTGGGTCGTACCGTCAGTGCAGTCAGTCTTGGTCTCAGGGGGTTGGGTCGTGGGCCAGAAGCGAACGTATATCGACCCAAGCAGGTACGATACACGTCGCTCCCGTCCCCGGACCTTCTCAGCTTCCGTCGGTGGCATACCTATGGTACAATATGTCCCATAGTTAACGCCACCGACGGCAGTTGCCCTGTACAGTGACCACCGTGCGATGTCGAACCAAGGATTCTGAAGCCTCAGAATCTTGTGGAGCCTCGACACGTCACCCCTGTATCGGGGGACGAAGAGCGAGGCTCGGACACGGGTGGGCACGTCGGACTGTTTCAGTACCGTTAGGGTCCTGTCAGTGTCTGGGAGTCTTATCTCGGGTACATGCTGGATCAACCAGGTCAGGGCATTGTCGTCTTCGCACCACATCTGCACGGTACCTTCCGCCACCCGTGGGTATCCGCGGAAGGCCGGGAGTAGTACTGTCGTGTCCGTGTCTACATTCAGTAGTAGGTCCTCCAGGCTTGTCTTCACAAAGTCGGCCTCTACCGTAGTCAGGTCTCTGGAAGGGGCGGGGAAGCAGATAGCTACAGCTAGCCGCGAAGGAATGTCCTTCGTGGCCCGCGCATAGGTTCTCTGCCCCCCCTGAGCAGAGTGGGTCCTCACCCGTTTAGCGCCCTGAAGCGTGCTAGGTGACGCCGTATCGTCCCGGCCCGTCGTACCCGACTATCGTTTTCAGCGACCTAAAATATCACGAAAATGACACCCATGACGAAAAGTTAGGGAATTTTCGCAGCCGCCATCTTGGATTTTCATTTTGACCCCACTATCGTTTTCAGCGACCTAAAATATCACGAAAATGACACCCATGACGAAAAATTAGGAAATTTTCGCAGCCGCCATCTTGGATTTTCCTTTTTACCCGACTATCGTTTTCAGCGACCTAAAATATCACGAAAATGACACCCATGACGAAAAGTTAGGAAATTTTCGCAGCCGCCATCTTGGATTTTCATTTTGACCCCACTATCGTTTTCAGCGACCTAAAATAACACGAAAATGACACCCATGACGAAAAATTTGGAAATTTTCGTAGCTGCCATCTTGGATTTTCATTTTGACCCCGCTATCGTTTTCAGCGACCCCAAATATCACGAAAATGACACCCATGACGAAAAATTTGGAAATTTTCGTAGCTGCCATCTTGGATTTTCATTTTGACCCCACTATCGTTTTCAGCGACCCCAAATATCACGAAAATGACACCCATGACGAAAAGTTAGGAAATTTTCGCAGCCGCCATCTTGGATTTTCATTTTGACCCCACTATCGTTTTCAGCGACCTAAAATATCACGAAAATGACACCCATGACGAAAAATTAGGAAATTTTCGCAGCCGCCATCTTGGATTTTCATTTTGACCCCACTATCGTTTTCAGCGACCTAAAATATCACGAAAATGACACCCATGACGAACAGTTAGGGAATTTTCGCAGCCGCCATCTTGGATCTGTCTAAAATGTCTAAAATGTGTCTAAAATGTCTAAAATCTGTCGAAAATGTCTAATCTGTCTACAACTTTCAAAAATACTTACTAGAAAAATAAAACAAAATAAACTTGTATACTAATCAGTTCAAGTTTATCTACTGCATTGCTCTATTCTGTGACGCAACATAGTACCTACTCGAGTTCATGAACTCATGAGCGGTGCGCTTGGCGCGCGTTTCCCGCGCATCGTAATTTATTACGTATCGCTACTCCTTGCGGGGGCTGCGGTAAGCATTTAATACCTACGGCGCTTGCTTTCACCCCGCCTTAAGTTGAAATTTGGTACACATGTGGATTTCTGTGACCCAAACACGTACGGCTAAAGTAAATAAATGAATTTTGAACATGGGGGTCACTTTTAGGGGGCAAATAAGAAAATTTAAAAAAAATGTTTTGCAAACTGTACTGTGACATATCAAATGAAAGGGCTTACCTACATAATTATTTTAAAATAAATCGTTTTAGAGTTATTTAAGCAAATAGACGAACATTGACCATTCCTCCACCTTATCTCCGAAACTACTGAGCCTATAATTTTGAAAAAAATACAAAAAATAGTTCTTTACATGTAGATTACAGGAAAACCTATAAGAAGTCTGTGGTCTTAAAATGACATGGTAAATCTCTCAATATTGTGAGTACAAACTTAAATTTACAGTTGGAATGTATGGGAGAACATGTTTCAACTACAATGTTAAGTTTGTTCTTGGGATAAACTCATCCCAACTACGGAACCCTTCATTGTCCCGACTTTCTATTTTTCGGTCATTTCTGTCGGGTTTCTTCAATGAATCCAGTGCTAGGTACACAAAAAGCAAGTAGCTGTGTGCTTATGTGTACAGCGTTTTTGTAAAATCATCCCATAAGGGTATATGGGTTGATTTGAAAATTCACAAATACATAATATTAAAATGTTTGTGTACGCTACCTCTTTTTAAGATATTTAAGGGATTGTAAATGTAGTCATAGTTCGTATATTGACTTCTTGAGGTATTTACCCCCTTATACATAAAAAAACTAAAACGCTCTACCAACCTATTTTAGTTAAAACTAGTGTTTTGTCTTCTTCTTTCAAACTCAAATCATAATTCGAAAGAAATTGACAAAACACTATTTTAACTAAAATAGGTTTGTAGAGCGTTTAAGGTTAGTCTTTATTTCATGCGACTTTTTTACGACAAATGGATTTTCATACGGTTTTCAGCAATTGAGTGATTCAGTAGTTATTTGTTATGGTTTTTTTGTAAATTAGCTGAAATATGACGATGAATGTTGAAGATGTCGGGAAAAATCATGCTGACTGGGAGCTTTAAGCCCACCATACACGGCGAAGCGATTTGAGTTTGCATAGTTATATAGGTCGGCCCTATGTTTTCCACATGAACGTTCCCATGAGATATTTTCTGATATCTACGCGGGCGAAGCCGCGGGCAAAAGCTAGTCATTTCATAAATTTCCATAACATCTTATTCACATCATATTATTATTAATTCTTATTCCATCATATTCACTATCTTTCATTTGTAATAATAATAGTTATGGTAATAATATAATTATAAAGTATTAGGTACATTTTATAATAATAATAGTTAAAATTTGTATAAATTAATACATTTTTCAGTAATTTTAATATTTATAAAAAAAAAATAATTAAGTAAGGTGGAGTCTTGTAGTTGCAACTAAAAATATTGGAATCCTTACTTAACGGTTCCATAATTCTATATTAAATAAGCACAATGTATTTTTTGAAAGATTCGTTAATAAGTAAATTTAATGTAGATTTATATAACCGTCATATTTAAAGGAAAGCTGTAAAGAATAAAAACATATTTTATAAATTTCTTACACTTGCAGCAATAGTTACAATTACCAGTCCTGGCGGGTAATTGCAACTAAGTACTTGTTTTACTTTTTATTGTATGGGTGCATCTACTGTAAAATTTAACAAACATGCCTTGAATAAGAGTTCATAGGATTTCAATAGCTATGCCTTTAAAACAAAGTCCAATTTTGCACAAAATAACTTTTTAGCCGTGGGACCGGTAATTGCAACTATTTACCTACAAATAGTGATGGGAACCTTATCGTGATTTTATCGACCGGCATCGGCATGGTAACAAAAAGTTAAAGTCAGGGATATAGTTTTATATATTTTTATTTTACTCGTAAACATCGTACGCGCAAACATCGTTCATTATTTAAATTAAGGGATTATTATTATGTTCACTGGTTAAGTTTACACCAGTGAATATTTTGATAGGAATATTTTGAAAGGATTACTGTGACATTACTATCACAGTAATCCTTTAGTAATCAAACAGCCTTTTTACTATTATCTTCAAGCTCTTTAGTTTTTTTTTCTTCAATTTCAGGGCCCCAAGTCTGCTATTTTTTACATTCCAACTCGATCCCATTGTCACTGCATTGTCATTTTGCTAAAAGTTCGTAATCTGCTAAATTCATAATTTCATACAATGGAGTGTCAGTGGTTGACCATTGGAAAGTCATAATGACGCCATTATATTAGTAGATTACCAAACTTGTCAAAATCAACAATTATGAAATCAATGATAGACCATTCTGACACTATTGTAATATCTTTGATATGATACCCCACATGCCCTAGTGCCCCACTTTAAATTTTTAAGACCCCCTTTCAGTCCCTGTTGCAAAAACAATATAAATATTTTTACTTCTTTCTTATTTGCAAAATAGTTGGGTAAACGTCATCTAAAACTTTTCCAAATTTCAAGTTGATAGCATTAGTAGTTCTTGAGATATACAGCTGTGACAGACAGACAGACAGACAGACAGACAGACAGACAGACTGAGTCACACCATAAGGGTTCCTTTTTTACCATTTTGGTACGGAACCCTAACAACATGCATGAACCCCTCAAGTAGTGAGGGTGAAGGCCTCCTCCAGAGAACACCAGTGGTCTCGGTCTTTGGCTTCTGTCAGCCAGTTTTTTCCTGCGACTCGTGTGATCTCATCTTCCCACCTAGTAACAGGTCTTCCTCTTTTGCGAGTGCCTGTAGGACCTGGCCATGACGTCTTCAAATTGTCCATCGATCATCGATCATTCTCCCTACGTGTCCTGCCCATCTCCATTTTAAATTTAGAGCATGGAGAGCGTTGTAGATTGTGCGAGCATCTTTTACTCCTGTCTTTTGCCAGATGGTAGTGTGACGAATTTTTTGACACTTCCTAATTTTTGCGATACTTCTCTCCATGCTCCGCTGGCAGGACGTGATTTTATTTTTTACTTTCATGGTAAACATCCACGTTTGACAGGCGTAGGTTAACGAAGGTAAAAGACACGAATCCATGACTTTACTCTTAATTTTCATCGCCATCTGACTCTTTAGAATTTCCTTTAGGCTCCAAAACTTTTTCCATGTCGTTTGTATTCTTCTATCTACTTCTGCATCGTTATTTAGTTTCTGGAAGGTTTGTTTCCCTAGGTAGATATAGCTCTCAACGTATTCTACTGGTGTGTTGTCAAGACATATAGGGTTTTGTGCGGCATTTGTCATGAGTTTTGTTTTGCTCAGATGAATTTCTAGTCCTGCCTCTCTGCTTGCCTGCTGTTACGTGTGTAACAATGACTCCAGCTCTGTGCTATTTTCTGATAGAAGGACAATGTCATCTGCAAACCTTAGATGACTAATATGTTTCCCTTTTAAACCGACTTCAAAAAGGAGGAGGTTCTCAATTCGTCGGAACCTTTTTTTTTATTTATTTATTTTTATTTTTTTTTTATGTATGTTCCCCGATTACTCGAAAATGGCTGAACCGATTTGGATTTTTCTTTTTTTGTTCGAAAGGGTATACTTCCCAAGTGGTCCCATGATCATCAAGTCGGGATCTGATGATGGAATCCCATGGAAATCGAGGGAAACCCTCAAATTTTATGGGCACACTTATATCGATTTCGGTATTTTTTATAGTAACTCGTGCATTTGCTCTCGGAAAGTACCATTTGGTGAACTGGAACTTTAATATGGTTCATGCTCGTCAAAATGCATAATGGTGATGGTGACTTCACTATGAGCTCCAGTTCTCCTGGTTCTTACTAGGAGAACTCCTCAAAAATTAACGTCCCTGCATCGTGAAAAGCAATATTTTGTAAAACGTGATGAACAGTTGACATTGGGTTATTGTAACTTAGATAAATTACAAACTGACCCACTGAAAAGTGAAAAATAAAAACTTTTTTACAAAAAACGAAACCGACTTCCAAAAAAAACACTACAAAGTGAAAAATAACTTTAATTTCGGAAGTCGGGGGCAAAAACCTAAAATACAGATCCAAAGACACCGACTTCCGAAATTAAAGTTATTTTTCACTTTGTAGTGTTTTTTTTGGAAGTCGGTTTCGTTTTTTGTAAAAAAGTTTTTATACATATACCGGCTCTGTCCCAATTTAATTTACCGATAATCGATTCCATTACTGCTATAAATATTCGAGGCGATAGGGGACGCCTTGTCGTACTCCTCTTTTGATGGGGGGGTCCTGAGGTCTCTAGCTTAACTCTACTAGTATTGTTCTCGTAAAGGTGTTTTAAGACTGGCACGTATTTTTTCTCCACTTTTTGTGTCCTAATTGACTGTTTTTATTTATTCAATTCAAACGTATACAAATTCTTATAAATAATGTATTTTTACCATTGTCACAGATTAATACAGATGGGACACTCCGCAGTTTAGGTATGAAGCTACAAGTACGTGGTGAGCTCAGCTAACTGGGTCATTTCAGTGTGGGCTGCCGCGCACCGGCCGGCTCGCGCGTTAGTTCGATCCTCACTCACGCGCCGCGTCGTAAAAGAACACAACCTTAACAAGTCAGAAAATATAAGCCAACGTTCGCACGGGTGTAGAAAAAATCGCGGCGATTTTTTTTCGCGCACTGCATTTTCAACGCTCTGCTTAGCGCCGGGAGTTGAAAATAAAACAGTGTGTTTTTCGTCGCGCTGGGATTGGATTCTCGAAGCTCGGCTCAACACCGAGAGTTGAAAATCCAGTGCGCGATAAAATTCCGCCGTGATATTTTTTCGCACACTGGATTTTCAACAATCTGCTTAGCGCCGAGAGTTGAAAATCCAACAGTGGTTTTTTGGACGCGCTGGGAATGGCCGGGGTGCACTCTGTTGGATTCTCAAAGCTCGGCTCAACAGCGAGAGTTGATAATCCAGTAAGCGATAAAATCCGTGCGAACGTCGGCTTACGCGATAGAAAGAGAGGCAACTTTTTATTTAAATGATTTTGCGGAGTGTCCCATCTGTATTAACCTGTGCCCTTGTTTGCTTAGTGGGATATATTTTTCTTTAATCTTCAAGCACCTTCAAGTACTCATAGAATAAGTACTGAAAACAGGTAGATAATATTTGACATATTTTACCTAACATCTCAAAACTACCCTCTAACTCAATTTTCCATAAACAGGGGGCCTACTCCCTAAGTCTGTCCGTCTTTCCGTCCGTCCGTCTATCCGTCCGTCTGACATTACGACCATCAAAACAAGGGCAAAAGTAAATTTTTTCGGACGGGCAAAAACACATCGGGAGTAGGGAAAACTGGCAAATCATGTTGTCATTCATACTTCGTTCGGGCCCCGAATCAATCATCCATCCGTAGGTGATACGGAGTAAGACGCCCGTAATGAAGTCCGAAACTACGGGCTTCGGGCTTAGGGAGTAGGCCCCCAGGCCCGAGACAACGGCGCCAAATAATAATAATAATACAACGGCGCCAAATAATAATAATAATAATAACCCCACCGCCGTATCTCTACGTTGACGTCGTGGTGGGGCTTGCGCGCTCCGAACTCTGGGCCTGTGCCAGTAGAGTTCACTTTGCCGACACAGGTCTAGGGTGAGGAGCCAGACCAAGAGAGATACCGAAACCCGCAGGGCAGCATGTGGCGAGCTGTTGGGCAGTAGCGACCCCACGGACCCTATCTCCCGGGAGTAGTCTTGTTCCTCATCTCTGGCTTGCCTTTATTGGCCGGCTGGAGTGACCACAGACGGGAACAGAGCTCCCACCTCATTCTTGCCTTTATTGGCTGGCTTGAGTGGAGATTCGCAAGAGCAAACGTGCTCGGAGGAAGGAAGTATTCCAGTAAGTGTTTGTAGGGATCTTGACCATCTTCCGGGCTCTGGGATTATTCTGAGAACCGTGGGATACCTCTCCACTCCTCACAAGCACCTCAGGACATGTTGCCCCCTTGCCGCTACGACACTATGTGCTAGCGACCGTTTTCGGGGGCCCATTATTGAGTGTGCAAGTCACGCCCTGCCATTTTATCCGTGTATTATAAAACATTGATCCGGCAGGGGCCATAGTCAGTTCATAGTTTTAGGTAACCAGTCCACAACCACCCAAATCCATAGCCCAATATGTTTTGTATCCATGTTCTGCAATAGTCCTGCACCAACCGGGGGTTGTCCTTGGGTGCACATGCATAGTGCATACAGGGATAATCGTCGGCTGGTGCCGCCTCGTTATTTAAAATTGTCTAAGGGGCCTCTGCGAGTTGGCTTCGGCCCCTCATACGCCTTCCAAAGGTCCGGGACCCCAGGGTCCCGAGATATGTCAAAAAAACAAAAAAATAATAATAATAACCCCACCGCAGTATCTCTACGCCCCACCGCAGTATCTCTACGTTGACGTCGTGGTGGGGCTTGCGCGCTCCGAATTTTGGGTCTGTGCCGGTAGAGTTTACTTTGCCGGAACAGGTCTAGGATGAGGAGCCAGACCAAGAGAGATACAGGAACCCGCAGGGCAGCATGTGGCGAGCTGTTGGGCAGTAGCGACCCCACGGACCCTATCTCCCGGGAGAAGTCTTGTTCCTCACCTCTCGCTTGCCTTTATTGGCCGGCTGGAGTGAACACTGACGAGGAACAGAGCTCCCACCTCTTTCTTGCCTTTATTGGCCGGTTTGAGTGGAGATTCGCAAGAGCAAACGTGCTCGGAGGAAGGAAGTATTTCAGTAAGATGCTGGAAGGGATCTTGACCGTACTTCCGGGATTGTCCTGATAGCCGTGGGATGCCTCTCCACTCCTCACAAGCGCCTCAGGACATGTTGCCCCCTTGCCGCTACGACACTATGTGCTAGCGACCGTTTCCGGGGGCCCATTATTGAGTGTGCAAGTCACCCCCTGCCATTTTAACTGTGTATATTATATAACATTGGTAAGGCAGGGGACATAGTTCTTCCATAGTTTAAGTTATCCGATCCACTGTAGCCATCCAAACCCATAGCCCAGTATGTTTTGTTTACATGTTCTGCAATAGTCCTGCACCAACCGGGGGTTGTCCTTGAGTGCACTTACATAGTGCATACAGGGATAATCGTCGGCTGGTGCGCCTCGTCATTTAAAATTGTCTAAGGGGCCTCTGCGAGTTGGCTTCGGCCCCTCGTACGCCTTCCAAAGGTCCGGGACCCCAGGGTCCCGAGATATGTCAAAGACAAATAATAATAATAATAATAATAAGATCAAATCATTAACACCAAAAACTACAGGAAATTTATAATTAAAGACCCTACAATCACAAACGATAAATGCCGCAGATGTCACATTCAATCAGAAACCATACAACACATAACCGGAGCATGCACAACACTCACACAGACAGACTACACTCACAGACACAACCAGGTTGCAAACATCATTCACCAAAAACTAGCACTCAAACACAGTCTCATAGAAAATTCTAACACTCCTTACTACAAGTACACACCACAAACTATACTAGAAAATGATAGGCATAAAATGTATTACGATCGCGCCATACTTACAGATAGGACTATCCACTACAACAGACCAGACATTACCCTGCAGGATAAAATACGAAAAATCACTTACCTCATAGACATTGCCGTTCCCAATACCCATAACCTACAAAAAACAATATCTGAAAAAATAAGTAAATATGCTGAACTTAAAGAAGAAGTCACAAGAATCTGGAGGCAAGAAAAAGTGTACGTTATCCCGATAGTCCTCTCCACGACAGGTGTTATCCCCAACCATCTTCTCCGTAGCCTCAAACTAATAGATTTAGAAGAATCCATATATATCAACCTACAGAAAGCTGCCATCTTAAACACATGCAGAATAGTTAGGAAATTCATGCAGTTAGAGGAAGAAAACACATCCTCATCATAAATACACACCACACGCTACATTTACTTGGCTTTGTCCCGTAAATGTAGCTAAAACCAGCCTACGAGCTGAGAAAAAAAAACACACTCGATAATAATAATAATAATAAATGTTTATTTCCATCAAAGTAGGTACAACAATTTCTTAAACTAATAACAGTTTAAATCTTAGTGAGGTTGTACGCTGTCACATAAAAATATGGAATTCTCTAACTCCTACACTAAGTCAAGCTTGTATTATAGGAGTTAGTGAGCTGATGACTTAGACACAACCTTGAACTTATATAAAAATATAACATAACAAAATTATTGCTTAAAAAAGAAAAAAGATAACATAAACCTACCGTAAAGATAAACAAAAATTATATCAATAAATGTCTACCACCTACATATACGAGCACTACTAGACACCTATTATACCTACTCACTTTTTAACTATTAGAAGTAATTCTGTCTGATCATAAGTCAAAGTTAATAACCAATTGTTCAACTTATGCTTTACCTCATGTTTGGTTAGATTATATATTGCCAGTAATTTATTTACCTCATTATAAAGTCTTGAGCTAGCGACCTCATATTGGCGGCTTGCAAAAGCTGTTCTGCAGCTAACGCCGGGACATACAACTGCACCGGAGCGCTTTTTATTTGTATTTTCATTTAGAGGTAGCCAGGAGTGTCTTCGGAGAATGGTTTTTTGTATGTATAGCTGTCTCACGGTCAGTACGCGACATTCGGCATATAGTTTGGTGGTTGGATACAATCGAGGCTTATGATGAATCACCTTCAAGACTGCTCGCTGCGACCTTTCCAGCATAAGAAATAGGGTTTTATAGGTACCCCCCATATAGGTATGCAATAGGTTAGTACAGACTGGCAGAGGGCAGTGTATACCATGTAGATTGTAGATTTATCTGCAGTAGATCTGAGCTTCTTAAAAATATACATAAGCCTTCGAATACGGTTTGTGAGAGCAACCACCTGTGGACGCTAATAGAAACAGGTGTCGAGTGTTGTGTTATTAGTTACGTAAGTCATGTGTAGAAAGTAGTGCTCGGCGCTATGGTGACCTAACACACCTTTCTCGTATTGATAGGTATTGTATGGTAAAAGTTAAAGTCTTGGATTATATGAGAAATAGCTATATTATATTGTTAGCTGCATCCCCGACCTACACCCCTCCGGCCAGCCCGGAGCATGTGATCGAGTCCATATAAGACGACGTGCAGTGGGACCACGGGCTCAATCCCTTCCTACACCCGGCGGCGCGCACTTTACTATTCCCCATAATTTTGTAGCCATCATTTTGTAACTAATTTTACTTTCATTAAAAAGACTTCCATTGTTAAACTTCTTGAAATTCTTTCATTAAATTCCTAAAATCAGAAGCGGGACGTCTCTCGTTTTCCCACATAATAATTAAAGAAGAAAAAAAAAATTTTTAATTAAAAAAAAAAACAAAAACTAAAAAAAATGTCCAATAATACCGGTCCCAGAAAAAGACGTAAACGTGAGTGCACGCCACCGCCGCCCGACCTAACTCATCTTGGTATTACCTTAGACGCAATACTTAATAGAGTCTGTGCCTTGGAGCGACGTTCAATTTCAGAACCACGATCGAGCGTGGACCAGCAGCCTCAGCCTGCCATCTCCGGCATGACCAGCCCTGTCCCGACAACGCCACTGGCGCCGGCGCTGTCGCTGCCGCTTCCGCCTTCGCCTTCAACATCGGCTGCAGGGGACGTTGCGGAGCGTCTTATCGATGCGCTAAGGAGCTTAAACCCGGTGAGATCAAACCATTATTACGTCTCTGACTTCGACCCTAATGTTCATGACGTCATTGCATGGTGTGAAGAAGTTGACCGTGCTAAATTACAAAATAGATGGGACGATAAAGAATGTCTGGCCCGCATCGGTTTGTGTCTCAAGGGTGAATCTCACTCTTGGTTACGCGGTTGGACCGAAACGGATCGTACTTGGTCTACCTTTAAATTGCAATTAAAATCACTCTGTCCACGACATATCGATGTCGCTAATATCCTGTATGACGTCATGTGCACTGAGTCAGATAAATATTCCACATACGCGGAATACGCGCGCAAATCTTTGTTGCGATTGCGGATCATTAAAGGACTAAGTAGTGATCTTTTGTGTGCAATCATTGTGCGCGGTATTAAGGATCCGCAGATTCGTGCTGCAGCTATGAACGCAAAATTGACTATAGAAACCGTTGTGGAATTTTTATCAATTTATGTCATGCCAAGTAAAATCAGTGTAAACATGAATAAAAACAATGTCGATGCTCATTCTAATCGGAGTACTAGCTGGCGCGATAACGGCGGTAATAGGAGCCGTAATGCTACAGTGTTTGATAAAAAAACTTTGAAGTGTTTTTCGTGCGGCGCTCTCGGTCATAGCAGTAAGAGCAACTCGTGTCCTAAACGTTTTAAAAATAATAATAGTAGTTCGAGTTGTAAAGTTGAAAACGATAGTCAGAGTACTAATGCCAACTCAAATATGAAAAACTCTAAGTGCAACTTTTGTAAAAAAATGGGGCATGCGGAAGAAAAGTGTTTTGCTAAACAGCGATCGGAGTCGCGCAATAAATCGAATGTAAATTTTTGTCGTGAAATTAAGGGCGATACGGCAAGCCGTGACGTGACACCCGCAGTGCTGTGTGGTGTACCTACGGACGTCTTAATTGACAGCGGTTCGTCTGTATCCCTCATATCTAACGAACTTCTCAAACATTTTTCTTGCCGCCTAAACCCTAATGCTCAAATGTTGCGCGGAATAGGTGGTAATGAGTTAAGATCAGATAGCTACGTCACTTTGCCTATCGAGTTCGACAATTTGACCCTGGAGATAGACTTCCATGTAGTACCCGGCGGTTGTTTGAGTACACCCGTGATAATAGGTACCGATGTTTTGAATCGCAGTGGTATCGCGTACATTCGTACCGGCGATTGCCAGCGTATCTACGCCGACCGTGCGTGTGTAAACAATATTACGGCGTTAAGTGCACAGACTTGTTTTGAATCTATTAATACGCCCTTACAGGGTTATGATAAACAGCGTCTCGGAAGTGTTTTAAAGAAATATTCGGAATATTTTCTTAGCGGTACCGCCGCAAGTACTGTAAATACCGGCGAAATGAAAATCCGCGTAACAACCGAGACCCCTGTTTATTATCGCCCTTACAAGTTGTCTCACGACGAAAAGTTGTGTGTGCGCGCAATCGTTAACGATCTCAAAGACAAAGGCGTGATACGCAATTCGGAATCTTCATACGCGAGCCCAATTCTTCTGGTTAAGAAGAAGGACGGCACCAATAGGATGGTCGTTGATTACCGCGGATTAAACAGTGTTACAATAAAGGAACGGTACCCATTACCTCTTATAGAGGACCACATAGATAGATTAGGTAAATGTAAATTTTTTACAGCACTTGATATGTTAACCGGGTTCCATCAAATAAAACTCAGTGACGATTCTATTGACAAAACTGCCTTCGTGACTCCAGAGGGTCACTTTGAGTATCTCAAGATGCCGTTTGGACTTGCGAATGCACCCGTAGTGTATCAACGCATTATTTCCGAAACCCTTAATTCCTTTATCGAGTCAGGAAAAGTACTTGTTTACGTAGATGACGTTTTATTGTTAAATGATACTGTTGAAGAGGGACTATCTTTGCTCGATTCGGTATTAAAAACGTTAACAAAATCCGGTTTTTCAATTAATCTGCGGAAATGCTTTTTCCTGACAACAGAGGTGGAGTACCTTGGGAGAACCATTAGCAATGGCCAGGTTAGGCCGAGCACTCATAAAATAGAAGCCTTAACTAAATCACCGACGCCAAAGACAGTTAAACAAGTGCGTCAATTACTCGGTCTTGCCGGGTATTTTAGACGGTACATCCCGCAGTATGCCACTTTGACAGCGCCTATCGCAGCCCTAACGCGTAAAGACGTTAAGTTTATTTGGGGTACCGAGCAGGAAAAAGCAAGACAGGACGTTATCAAACACTTAACGAGCGAACCTGTACTGGTTATATTCGATCACGAGTTAGAAACCGAAGTCCATACCGATGCAAGTTCACGAGGTTACGGCGCAGTCCTTTTACAAACACATCGCGACGGACGTAAACATGCGGTTGCATATTTCAGTAAAGTAACTGTAGGTGCTGAACCAAGGTATCACTCGTACGAGTTGGAGACTCTCGCGGTCGTCAAGGCCTTACACCACTTTCGCCAGTATTTAATTGGCAAAAGCTTTAAAATTGTGACAGATTGTAACGCTTTGAAAATGACACAGCGTAAAAAAGATCTCCTTCCTAGAGTAGCGCGATGGTGGATGTACCTACAAGATTACGATTTTACGCTTGAATACCGCAAGGGTGTACTCCTACCTCATGCTGACTATCTTAGTCGCAATCCTGTTAATATGTGTACAGTTTCTAAGCCACAAAATTGGGCTAAGGTCGCGCAGTCAGCCGATGAGGAAACTCTCGACTTGCTTGATAAGTTACAAAACGGACAGTTAGATACATCTAAGTACGTAAAACGGAATGACCTATTGTATTATAAGTACGATCCGGTCGGTGAGCAAATGCGATACTTATGCTATGTACCTAAGGCATATCGCCTTAGCTTATTGCGAGCTTTTCACGACGAACATGAACATATAGGAGTTGAAAAGACGTGTGATTTGATACTAAAACACTTTTGGTTCCCGGGTATAAGTAAATTTGTAAAAAAATACATTTCTCATTGCGTTGTCTGCATAACGCACAAAAAGATACCCCGTGCTCCTCTGCAACCGATTGTTTCATGGCAAAAGCCCTCTACCCCATTTGATACTATTCATACCGATGTACTTGGCCCTTTGCCAGAATCGCACGGCTATAAGTACGTGCTTATCATTATTGATGCTTTCACAAAGTATTGCCTCCTCTACCCGCTCTATAAACAAGAAAGCGCTGAGTTAAAACGTGTGTTTACTAATGCTATATCTCTATTTGGCTCTCCCCGTTTGTTAGTATGCGACAAAGGACGGATGTTTACAAGCACTGATTTTGCGGGTTGGGCCGCTGGGTTAGGTATCAGTTTGCATTTTATTACCCCGGAAATGCACCAGTCAAACGGCCAAGTAGAGCGGTACTGTCGTACCGTTCTTAACATGATACGCGTCGAAACGAATCATAAACGTGAATCTTGGTCGGAGGCACTTTGGAAGTTACAATTAGTACTAAACGTAACAAAGCAAAAAACCACTCGATGTTCGGCACTCAATCTCCTAATTGGTACAGAATCTACCACCCCAGTTATACAAGCTCTTGTTAAGGATATAACTATACAGGGTGATAATCCAAATCGCGAAGCATGGCGTGAGTTGCATAGACAGCGTACCAAGACCCTTCTAGTGAAAAATCAGTCTGCTCAAGATACGCGTGTAAACAAAAATCGTTCAGCACCAAAAACATTCGCAGTTAATGACTTGGCCTACGTAATAAAAAGATCACAATCAATTGGCAAGCTAGATAGTGGTATGCGTGGACCGTATCGTATCATTAAAGTCCTAGCAAATGGTCGGTACGAGCTGCAGTTAGTGGCGGGCTCATATGGCAAAACCACACATGCTGCTGCCGAATATTTGCTGCCATGGCATGGTGAATGGACGCCCGAGTGCTGTACTGCATTCTTCGAATGTAAGTTTTAGTGTAAAAAAATAACTGTTCTTGTGTTGCTTTGCCATCCACTTTAAGTCCCCTTTAAGTACCCCGTAGAAATCTTATCGGGTGTGCTTGTGCAATCGACTCGACCTAAGTTTTTCTGTTGATATGCAAACAAAAACAAACATTCGTTATGGTCACACTTAAAAAGGGTCTTGGGTTATTTATAAATCTCAAGTTTGAAGTTTGAAGACCTTTTACACGAAAAGATTACAAAAAATATTCTAAGCAAATAAATCTTTGACTTTGAAGTGGCTTTTTTGTTGATTCAGACTGTCACCCCACATCATTTATCATTCACTGATTAGAGTTGTAACCAGACTTAGAATAAAATTGTTGTAACTGTTATGAGTTTATGACTGTTATGGTTATGTTATGAGTGGCACATCTGTTCTATGAGTGGCACAGCTTATAACGTAATACGACGACGCACGCGCACGGCACTTATCGCTATGCAGTAAGCGTCAAAGTGAACTTGGGTCGGTCAATTGTGATATTGTGAAGGACGCTATTCATATTTCACAGTTAACTTTTAAGCTTGTGAACCGAGCTATTCAGTTGTTTAGTATATTTGATCTAAGATTACGAAAATTTCTAAGAACTTTGGTTGAAAGTTGATCTTTATGCTTCTGAGACATGAAAAATCACCAAGTTAACGAGTTTTTACTCTAGATGTACTACTTACGCCTTTAGCGTTGTTCCTACCAATAGGTAACAGTCGTGACCCAGAAAGTACCCGTGTCCCTGTGACATTCGGGGCGTGACTGGCAAAGTACTGTGTAAATCCTGAGGACAAGCTTTGTCATTTTACCATGTAAGCCCATTGCTGCAGCATAAGGTTTTGGTTGGTATTATGGCAAGTGAGCTCATTGATGGCCTTAATGAGGTTTTGAGTTCGTATGGCAATTATGTTAAGTGAGCTCATTGATGGCCTTATGAGGTTTTGAGTTTGTATGGCAATTACGGCAAGGGAGCTCATTGATGGCCTTAAAGAGGTTTTGAGTTCGTCTGGCCTATATGTGTTACATACAGTACAGAACGAGTAGGTGGTCGTTATCAAGGTGTATTTTGATCTTACCTAAACTAGTAGGTATTAAGAAGCAGTTCATGTCTTATTAGCATTCGATCGAGTAAACTCATTCGTCCAGGAAATAGCAGCAAACATCAGTTACTGCTGTCACATCTAACATTTAGATGCTCACTCTTTGTTTTTGATGTGCAGGTTCTGATGAAGAGGAGAATGAAGGTAATCCGCAGCTGAGCACCTCGTCGGCTACACCCGAAAATGTCGAGTCGGAGGTAGCTCCCGCTGAAGAGGCTCCGGTAGTTGCTGAGGCCTGCGAGGACGCCGGCACGTCAGGAGAGGCCGTGTTAGCTGCATCCCCGACCTACACCCCTCCGGCCAGCCCGGAGCATGTGATCGAGTCCATATAAGACGACGTGCAGTGGGACCACGGGCTCAATCCCTTCCTACACCCGGCGGCGCGCACTTTACTATTCCCCATAATTTTGTAGCCATCATTTTGTAACTAATTTTACTTTCATTAAAAAGACTTCCATTGTTAAACTTCTTGAAATTCTTTCATTAAATTCCTAAAAATATATTGAGTCTACTACACTTAATCACAAGAAATGGTAAATTATGGTTAACTTTATAACTAACTAATTGGTAAAATGGTAATGGTTTAAATGGTTTTTTGAGTACGGTACGTCTCTAATGAGATCTGAACGCGAACTGGCCCACATTTAGGTGAACGAGCGAATGTGCATACTTGCGTTCGATGCAATTATGCATTTTCGCTGAGTGTTCGATTAAAACTCGAACATATTCCCGAGAGCGAGAAGAAATGCGGAATGGTATCTAAAAGTAAGTACATGATAATGGTACGTTTAAGAACATTGACGTAAGCAAAAATTCAAAACATATTGGTCTACTTAAATAATTACAATAATTAAAAATATTAACTAATTAGTTATACTATCGAGTCTTCCACAGTAAAAGCAATATTTTGATTGCCTGTGTCCGTATTTTTATCCCGTTTGATCGCACTATAGTTCGCGCTAGGCCAGCGTTTGGCATAATTGTGTAAACGAAAACTGATTTCACTTTTGTCCTTTAGATCCTTGGCACTGAGCACTTCACTATAATATGATTCGCCTCTTCTGGTTGGTTTCGGTGTCAGCGGAGCCGCTGCTAACTCTTGTTGACAGCGACACTCGCTGCGGCGTCGAGGTCTCGGAGGTGGCGGGGTCACCGCAGGCTGCTACCGGCGGGATCCCTCGCCACGGTGCCCAGCGTTAGCCTTCCGGCACAGGCGACGTCGCCCATACCGACACATGCAGAATGCTGCCACGCATAAAGCGATGGACATCAACACGTAGCAAATTATGTATTGGTGGATATCGTGGGGTGATATATCGTCTATTTCCGAATCGCTTTTCTTCAATTTCTCTATCGCTTCCCCCAGACTGTACTGGTCATGGTTATGAATTGGTTTCCGTCATCAGTCTGCGTTTCTTCAGGGATTTTTGATGTTAATCAAGTGATTAATCTGATCGAATTCAGGCATGTAAATGGTTGGTGAAATGTCCACTTGGGTGGACTGATGACGTATTGAATATAATGAGAAGTCTTTTCCTTTGATGACGCACTTTTGACCTATGCCAATGACCCCGGCTTGGCTCAGCTGACGAACTGTTACCTGATCGCCGCATATTATTATTTTTATTGTGTAGGATTGTGTGTACAACAAAAGTAAAAGTGCTGAGAAGTTAAATGGAATTCATGCCATACGTTGGTACAGGTGGTTTTTTGTACTTTACATTTATTGGTTGCCAAGTTCTTGTCGCAAAAAGTTTCGTCATTTTGCAGGTCTGTAATTGGTTTTAGCAGTTGACACATATAAGTTGGTCCATGGTGTAGACATGCCGTTAGTTCCTGTGTGGACATGCTGAAGAAGGAATCTTTCTTTAGGTTGACTGCCACATATTCGGAGACTGGTATTAATGTGGTCATAATGGTGTCTGTTTGGTGCGGTACAGGTATTATCTCGTACAGTTTGAAACTTTCTCTGGATACTAGTGGAAAAGTAATTTCAATTACAACAAATTTTTGCGTCGCTCTGGCTTTGACCTTCAGTAGTTTGTAAAGATACTGAAGATCAGTGTCTAAATAGTGATTGGTAGTGTGAGTTCGCTTGGCATCTGGCCATATATGGTTTGGAGCTCACGTTTAAGTTGTGTTGTTGGCAACTTGGCAGTAAATGTATGCTAATTTGACCGTGGTAGATGTCTGTTAATGCATCGAGCAACGTGTCCTGAAGTCGTCTTAATCCTTGCAGCAAGCTGTTTCCAGACATCGCTGACAATGTGAAGTCATTGACGTGTGAAATATTTTGTATTTCTCTTTGGAGAGTGCTCGCGTTTTCTTGCAAATCCATAAGTTCCTTATTTATTAACTTGTGCTGTTTGTTTACAGTGATCTCCATTCTCTTCATAAGGTTGAACTCTGCTTCAATTATGGAAGTTTGATTTTTCCATAAATTAGAAAGGTGTTTCTCATTGCGATTTATGGTTTCAATGTCCTTTTCATATTGGTCTGCGAAACGTGAGTCCAACACTCCAAATAAGTCATTCGCTAGATATCCGACACCGTTGATGATGCCTCGTCGGCGCCGACATGGACATCAAAATGCTGTGTTAGCAAAAGTTCATTGTAGTATTCGAGTTCCTGGTAATCGTGCCGGGTTTGTTGCACGATCGTATTACAATGGCTTTGAAACTCGAATAGTATGCTTATCTACCTAGTCCTACACTCTCTATTTATGTACCATAATCAGCCTATAAAGTTCTCACTGCAAGGACATAGGCCTCCTCTCTGTGACCGGGTCTCTATTTATGTATACAGTGGGCTGCATTAATTGGGTACCCCAGTTGTATTTAAATTCCAGTTAAAATTAAGTTGTGGGAAATTCCAGAAATATTACATTGTTTAATATTACTTAATAAATATTTTGTTTAGATTAAACCTTTTGTGTAAGCCATTCCGTCTGTATCGCTCTAATCAAGCAAACCTCCCAATTTCTGTACTAATTGTAAACTAAATGATTTCCCTTCATGTTTGATTAGGTATATTTTAAGTTCTCGATCTATTATTGTTGTTCTGTGGCCGCAACTAAGCACGTTGTATTGTCCCCAGGTATCAGGTGGGAATCCCGGTGGATGCTTCAAGCTGACCAGCCCTTGAGGAAGAAGTAGACGTCAGCTTCACCAAGATCTTACATAGTGTAGTAGCCAGACGCGTTCGATAGTAAACATTGTTATATGTATTCATAATTTTCCCCTCGAATACTACTTAAAAGTATTTATAGTTGCAATATTGTGTTAATTATTTTCTATTAAAATAACGCATGACAATAAAGCATTAGATGAGTATGTCATCGCTCGTTAGTGTTATAGCTAGATGAGAGTATTGCTACCTCCTTCCTGCATAGTGTCGGTCGCAAGCTCTGGCAGTAGTATTGTTATTGTTTCATGTGCCATAGCTGGAATAGGTATTATTCCTTGAACGGTGAACCACAACACAGCGGTCTACTGTGCGCATGTTCATAAACACGCAAGCATACCAATAGATTTTATAATTTAGATAGTTAATATTACTTGAAATTAACAGTTTTCTGTAAATAAATATTTTAAAGTGTCACAAACTCCATCTGTGATGGAATATTTTTGAGTAATTTTACATTTATACATAGTTAGGCAGAAGAATATAGTAAATAATAGGTCTTTACCTATGAAATTGCCGTTTCGTATGAAAAAATTTAAACGAATTTTTTTCATGTATTTTTTATTTGTATTAATCGAAGTAATCACCCATGCAATCAATGCATCTTTGCCAACGCAGTGGCAGTTTATTGATGCCCTTCTTAAAGAAATCAGCTGGTCGGGAGGCAACAAATTCTTCAAAGGCACATTTGTACTGCCTCTCGGGTATTGAATTTTTTTACCGCCAAGAAGTTATCCAAATTCTGGAAAAAGTAGTAGTCTGTAGGCGCAAGGTCTGGTGAGTAGGGCGGATGACGGAGAGCTTCCAACCCCAGTTCTTGCAACTTGGAGACCGTCTGCTGTGCAGTATGAGGTCGCGCGTTGTCGTGCAGGAGCAGCGGAGACGAGCGATTGACCAATGCTGGTTGGAGATGTGCCAGCTTCTCCATCATTGTGTTCAGTTCTTCACAGTACACATCTGCAGTAATTCTCACCCCGTTTGGTAAGAAGCTGTGATGAATCACACCGGCGCTAGACCACCAAACAGTGACCATCACTTTTCTAGGGGTAAGTTTTCGTTTAGGGCATTGTTTAGGTGCTGAACCAGGATCTAACCAACTTGCTGAGCGCTTGCGGTTATCAAACAGAATCCATTTTTCATCGCAGGTAACAATGCGGTTCAAAATTCCTTCATTTGTGTGTCTGTTGAGCAGTGCAAGGCACGTCTCGACGCGTACTTCGCGCTGGCTATCATTGAGTTCGTGGGGCACCCATTTGTCAAGCTTTTTTACCTTGCCAATTTGACGCAAATGGGCCAATGTTGTTTTGACGCTAACGTCGAAAGCTGCTGCTAATTCAGCCGTAGATTGTGTATCATCAGCTTCCACAATCGCCTTTAATTCGTAATTGTCGACCAAAGTCTTCGGACGACCGCGAGGTTCATTTTTCAGGTCGAAATTTCCAGAACGGAAGCGAGCAAACCAATAACAGGTGGTGCGTTGGTTTGTAGTGTTAGCTCCGTAAACGTCGTTGATGTTGCGTGCCGCTTGTGCCGCGTTGCTGCCACGACGGTACTCATATTCCATAATTACTCGAATTTTTAACGTATCCATGATGACGAAAAAGATTGAAATGCGATGAAAATGTAACATGTTTTTAAAATAAAATTAATTTGAAATTAGAATTCTTAGCCAAACATAAATTATTTTCATTTGAAATGGCGTACTGCAGAACGGCAATTTCATAGGTAAAGACCTAAAAATTATTTATGCAATAAGTTGTCTAGTAAAGTGAATGTTTAGCTCGTAGGGTTAACGCTAGGGTGGCTAGTTGACAAGTCATAATAATTTGTTTAAGTGAATCCTTTTATAATTGTGACGATGTAAATAGATGGACAGTAAAAATGTACTAGAAAACGTTGTGTTTAATTACCACCTACTGTTTGTTAGAATGAAGTAACTATCGGCAGTGTAATGACGAGGCTCGTTAGGTCCCAGCTATAGAAAAATCAAAGCTTCAATCAATCTGCTGTGCCTTTTTCTGCTGGGGTTGGCTTCCAGTCTAATCGGATGCAGCTGAATACCAGTATTTTACATGAAGCAACTTGCCTATCTGACCTCCACAACCAAGTTAATGGGTATAACCACTTGGATAGACTGGTTGTCAAACTTTCGGGCATAACACTACCCATAACGACTGTCAAAGATGTACGAAAGACAGCCGGGACCAACAGCTTAACGTGATTACCGAGCCACGTCGCGTCGGAGTCTCGATATGTCACCCATCTAAGGAGACCGTGTGAGGCTGTCGTCATTTAGCGACGGGCCCCGACACGAACAATCAAAGCCTATTAGAACGTAATATTGTATATGTTCAATTGGTTAGCGTCAGAATGGGTGGTTGCCTGTAGTAGCAAGCGCCTCTGAAAGTATATTAAAGAATTGCTACATTTCTTCAATAATTGCTACATACGATGCATTCAGAGAAATATGAATATTTTTTTGACCAGCCATTCTGACGTCAGGATGGCTGGTTGCCTTCGTGTTCAGCATGAAGGACGCAGAATTTCTAAAAGTTTGTTGGATCAATAATTGCTACCACCTAATTGCTACTTTCACGAATTTAAGTTCAGAAAGTGCCGCTCTAGTTTAGATAGTCTTTCCAACCTAGCTTCAAGGATACAAACGGGATTTTCAGAGGGACTCCACACTGTAGGTTGCTTCATTGACATTGAAAATGCTTATAATAATATTGAAATTATTCCCCTACTGCAATACATGAATGACACATTACATATTGGACCAAAAGTATGCTCATATTTGTGGAACTTTCTCCAAGACAGGCAATTGAGTATTTGTATGGATGACAATGTTTCAATTAGCAGAAATACAGGACGTGGTCTGGCTCAAGGTGATCCCTTATCACCGTTATTGTTTAACGTTGCTACTGTACCTATTTGTAAAAGTATAAATAACGTTCATGTAGCTCAATATGCGGATGATTTCGTTTTATATACTGCAGACCATAACTGCCATACAGCTTCACTAAAGTTACAGACAGCTTTGGACAAATTTGGTAATATCATTGCAGGCTTAGGCCTAGACATATCGCCGTCGAAAAGTAAAGTATGTGTATTCAAAAGAGGATACAAAAGAGAAAGTGTCAACCTGTATGCCAATGATTCACCCTTAGAAGTAGTTGATAGTATAAAGTATTTGGGATTATGGTTTGACTTTAGACTTATCTGGAAGAGGCATATCAATGAATTAAAAGATAAACTCCTTAAATTCGTTAATATTTTTAGAATGCTGGCTGGCTCTGGCGGGGGGCTGCACCCTACACATCTTAGGCGCGTGTAAGAAATCGATTGGATTATGGGTGTGCTCTTTATGGCAATGGCAGTCGTACACAATTATTAAAATTAGAACGGATACAGAATATATGTTTACGTACAATAGGTGGTTTCATTAAGAGCACACCTATACATATTATGGAAAATGAATTGTGTATCTCGCCTCTGCACATCCGTCGGCAATATCTGGGAAGTAAATTTTGGTTGAAATGCAAATCCCTTAAAAATAATGTCACTATTAATATACTCGAACTTCTGTCAACGCCGTGTTCGCATCGCTACTGGAGAAACAAACCAAAACCTGTTTTAGTAACGATCCATGACTCACTTAAACACGAACGTATTTACTGTAGTGATATTGTAGAAATGTTTAGTTTACACACTTGGGTCAGTAACGTGGATCTAGACAATAACATAATTTCAACTATTGATGGTGCTGACCAAGCCAAAAAAGATTACAATACCTGTCAATTAAAAGCTCTTTGTGACAGATATATACAAATAAATTATACTGGTCGATATACAATTTGTACTCATGCATCAATCACTAATAATGAAGTTGGGGTTGCTTTTTTTGATTCATTTACAAATACCTCTATGTGTTTGAGTGAGAGCTTCCTCAAAGCTCGATAGATGGCGTTGTACCATTTTCTAAATCGCGCTATTATGGTTTTCCACTAATGTGATGTAGGGAATCGCTTTTCAATATACTTTGTACTCGTTGGAAACTTTGTTTTATTTGGTTTATTGGGCAGCTGTCGGGTGCAGTAACATTTTTTGTTCCATTCGAGTCGGAATTTATTGCTTTTTTGAGTGTGTGGCGCGGAAAACAGGGTCGATTACCCTGAAGTGCCTATTTTATCACCGCGGTGTGGTAAACAGCGGTGCGACGAGGTTGGTGTAAGACAGGCACCACCCCGGAGTCTTGGAGACTTCGCCCTTCGGAGGAGGTGATCAACGGTGTGACGAGGTTGGTGTAAGACTGACACCACCAGTGTCGTGAAGACTTCGCCCTTCGGAGACGGCGACGGCCACAGATGTGACGACATCTCAGCAGAGTCATCAAGGACGGTGACACATTTGCAGCGACGTCATCAGTGACGTACTTGGAGAGGTTTGATTGAAGCGAAACTGTGAGTTACGATCCAAAAAGTTTTTAGTCTAGACTTGTAATTATTTTCTCAGTGCAGTGAAACTTATTTAAGAAGTGTTTGGGACTTGTAGAATTTTAGCATTAGTTTTAGACTTAGAATAATTACGCAAAAAGTGTTGTGACGGGGAACCTATGCCCGATTTTCTCGTAAGTTTAAAAAGTATTTCAAACACTTGTAATTTTTTTTCGGTTTTTTCAATGACTTGTAAAATTTTATGGATTTGATTGGTGTTGCTTATAGTTATTGGAGAATTAAAAAAAATTATAGCTTCTTATTACACAATGGAATCCTTACGTAAACTACAGTCAAATAATAAAACAATAATAGAAAAAGCCAGAATTAATTTTAAAAAATCACCGAAAGATCGTATCACACCAAGTTATTTAGAAACACTACTGGAGTCTTTAGAGTCACAGTGGCAACAATTCGTTGAAACTCACAGACGTATTGTAGAAAAAGCAACTGATGAAGATTTACAAAAAAATGTTTATTTTACATCAGACTTATATGACCAAACGGAAGAGACATATTTATCATACAAGTCTGAATTGAAAGAGCTTATAGTCAAACCTCCTTCCCTCCCTCCTTTCCTCCTTCAAGTTCCTTCTAATAGCACCAATCCAAGTAGTAGTAAGCAATTCAACAAAAATATCTCAAATGTAAAACTACCAAAAATTTGTTTGCCTACATTCTCGGGGCAATATACGGAGTGGGTTACGTTCCGCGATTTATTTGTATCACTGATCGCTAATAACGAAGCGCTTGATGATGTTCAAAAACTACATTATTTAAAGGGCCATCTCGCAGGCGAAGCAGAACAATTGTTACGTCATATTCCAGTAACCGCATGTAACTACCGAGAGTGTTGGTCTATTTTAAATAAAAGATATGACAATAAAAGATTTCTAGCCAACAACATGCTAAAGCGGCTTGTCTATCAATCACCCATTACAAAAGAAACATCAAGTTCTATTAAAACACTGTTAGACACCACTGTAGATTGTCTCCATGGATTGCGCACTTTAGGTATTAATGTTGACACCTGGGACGCAATTGTTGTTTTTCTAGTATGTGACAAATTAGATCCTGAGTCCCGTAAACTGTGGGAATTGAGGATAAGTAACAACGATGAGATCTCTAAGCTTGATGAATTAAAAATCTTTATGGAATCGAGGTTTAGGGCCTTAGAATATTTAGATCCCAAACCTAATCCCAAACCTTGCGCTCGTAATGCTAAATCTTTTCATATCACTAACACTCAAAATTGTATTGTTTGCTCAGGCGATCACAAATTATGTCACTGCAAGGAATTTTCAAAGAAAGATTGTGATGAGCGTCGTGAATTTGCCCGAGTCAGTAAGCTTTGTTATAACTGTCTTGGAACAAACCATTCTGTATATTTTTGCCGTCAGTCTACCAGATGTCACCTTTGCAAAAAGAAGCACCACACACTACTTCACCCAAAAACAACTGTCAATTCTGCTGAAAATGTTGATAGTTCAGCAGACAAGAATGTTGCGGCTGCTAACGCTGCTACTTCTTCCAATCAAAGCGAGATTACCAAACCCATTTGTTGTTTTGCAGATGTTCACAATCAGGGTCTGTTAGCCACAGCCTTGGTCAACGTTGAGTCAAGAACTGGGACTGCTCTTGTTTTAAGAGCTCTGATGGATCAGGGCTCTCAGGTCTCTTTTATTACAGAGGCTGCCGTACAGTTGCTTGGATTAAAGAAAACACCTGCTCACACCGACATACTTCGACTAGGCGATGATGAGGGACATGCAATGCCCTCTAAGTGGATAGTTCGATTTAAATTGCAGTCACGCCTAGATCCCACTTTTGTTTTATATGTCGATGCTTATGTATTGAATAGGCTCACATCACGTCTTCCTGAGAGGAAAATTGTTCATGTATTGCCTTTATTTTCATCTTTAGAATTAGCAGATCCATCCTTTGATGTGCCTGGGAAAATTGATTTGCTGTTGAGTACGCGTGTGGTCGGAGAAGTTTTATTAGATGGTCTGGTCAAGGGTCCACCTGGAACTCCAGTCGCTCAGAAGACTAAATTAGGTTGGATTCTGTCTGGGGAGATTCACACATCGTCAATCTCTAGGCCAGTTTGTTATAATGCTGTAGTAAGGTCAGATATAAACACTCTTCTGAAGAAATTTTGGGAGTTAGAGTCAGAGTCGTCCGCTCATAAGGTTATGTTAACAGAAGAAGAGCAGAAATGTGAAGACTTTTTCTCTAACACAACCAAAAGAGATGAAACAGGGCGATATATTGTCAAATTGCCATTTAAGTCTGATCAACCTAGTAGTAAGTTTGGTGGATCAGAGGCTATCGCTCGTAAACGGTTTCAGATGCTGGAGAGAAGATTGGTAAACAATCCTGACTTTAAGACGCAATATACTGCTGTCATAAACGAGTATATTCAATTAGGACATGCTAAAGTGGTTCCTCAGGAGGATATAGGAAAGGATGCTGTTTATTTGCCGCATCATGCCGTAGTACGTGATGATAGAAGTACTACTAAGGTTCGGGTCGTCTTCGATGCTTCTTGCTCAGGATGCAATGGAGTTTCGTTGAATGATGATTTAATGGTTGGCCCGAGATTACAATTAGATTTGCGTCAGATTATTATGCGGTGGCGCCGCCACCCCATAAGTATAGTAGCGGACATTGTGAAGATGTACCGCCAGATCAAGGTAAATGAAGAGGATATTGATTTTCAGCGCATTTTGTGGCGCGACAACCCTGATTCGGAGTTACAACATTTGCAGTTGTTGCGTGTCACTTTCGGTACATCCTCTGCACCTTACCTGGCAGTACGTTCTTTGCAGCAAGTTGCTCGCGATGAAGGAAACTGTTTTCCTTTAGTGTCAGATCGTGTTCTTAAGGATTTTTTTGTCGACGATTTCTTGTCTGGTTGTGAGTCTGTTGATGAAGGTGAGCAAATTTATCAGCAGATGAACGAGTTATTATGTCGTGGAGGTTTCCAGCTTCAGAAATGGTCCAGCAATAGTGAAGAGTTATTTAATAAAATCAAAGATGGTTCATCAAATGAAAACATGGAATTTAAAACGGATACAGTTATGAAAATTTTGGGTTTAACCTGGGATAGAGATACTGATATTTTTAAATACACTGTCCATCTTCCTTCACTTGAAGCTCCAGTGACCAAAAGAAAAGTCATTTCTGATATTGCCCGTTTGTTCGATCCTCTTGGTTGGCTTGCTCCAGTTATAATTACAGCTAAGATGTTCATCCAACGTCTATGGCTTGCAGGCATCGACTGGGACGACGAACTGCCAAATCACCTTTTGAAAGATTGGCTTCATTATAGAAACAACTGAGGAGGGTGACGGTATAAATGAAAGTCCGTGTCACCTTTAACTCTCTGTTTATTCTTCTTACAATACAGTGACAAGAAAAACCGCGCGCGTGCGATCCCGTTTAGTGGCGAGCTCGTGGTGCCAGTCTTAAATCCATGTCGCCACACCACCCCCCCACGGTGTAAAATAACCCCATAATAAAAAATAAAAAAATTAATAACAATTTGCGTTTACATACAGAAAATAATGAAAAAAAAAAAGAGGGAAAAGATGCTTTAGACGTCGATGGGCGTCTTGAAGCGGACATGGCGACCTGAACGAGATACATAGTTCTGAGGCGTTTGGCAGGATGGTGATTGAGGAGCAGTAGTGTCAGTACACCCAGTATGTGGGGCCTGTTCAATAAAAGCTGGCTTCACACGGTCAAGACTCACTTGCGCGTCCCTGTTAGGCAATGCAATTGTTATTGTCTTATCGGTTCTAGCGATAACTCTGTGAGGGCCAGTGTATGGAGGCCTAAGGGATGTTTTCGCGGAGTCGTCACGTAGAAAAACGTGAGTGGCGTTGGGTAATTCCTTGAAAACGAACGCATGTCGCTCTGAATGACGTGACGCTGGCACTGGTTTTAATTGGGCCATGTGGCTCCGCAATGCCGTTGCAAAGCTGTGAACGTCTTCTATCTTGCTCATCGTCGTAGGAGTTACAAATTCCCCTGGTAGACGAAGAGGTTCACCATAAACTAGTTCAGCGCATGATGATTGTAGGTCTTCTTTTAAAGCAGCACGCATGCCCAGGAGCACTAAAGGTAGAGCGGTACACCAACTACCACCATGGCACATAAGAGCAGCTTTTAACTGCCGGTGCAGCCTCTCCACCATACCATTGGCACAAGGGTGATAGCTGGTAGTCCGAGTGCGTTGGATAGATGAGGACTTTAAAAGGGACATGAATAGAGCAGACTCGAATTGTCGACCCTGATCCGTGGTAACTATAGAAGGGACCCCAAAGCGAGCTATCCAGCCTATCGTGAACGTTTCGGCCACTTCTTCAGCTGTAATGCCGACCATAGGCCACACTTCTGGCCATCTGGTGAATCGGTCCACCGCAGTAAGGCAATACTGGTAACCTTTACTAGAAGGCAAAGGACCGATTATGTCAATGTGAACATGACGAAAACGATTTGTTGGGGCTGAAAAATTGCCTAGGGGCGTGGATGTGTGTCTGGTCACCTTACTACGCTGACATGGTTCACATTCTCGTGCCCATTGGCGACAATCTTTATTTATTGAAGGCCAAACGAATCGTTCAGCTACCAAGCGTGCGGAAGCTTGCGCGCCAGGGTGGCTGAGGTTATGAAGTTTACTAAAGTAATGGCGACGGAAAGAAGGCGTAACGTAGGGTCGCGGCTTTCCGGTAGACGTGTCACAAATAATGCTGAGGTTGGTGCCTGGGATGTCGATTTTCTCCAGTCTAAGGGAAGAATTGGTCTTAACATTTTGTAGTTCTTTATCTGTAGCCTGCTCCTCTGCCAATGCTGAGTAACTGTCCTCGAGGGAAATTGCTTCTATCCTCGACATAGCATCAGCGACCACATTTTCCTGACCCTTTACGTGTACAACATCAGTTGTGAATTGGGAGATGAAGGAAAGCTGGTTGAGCTGAACTGGAGGAAGTTTCTCGCGGCGTTGAATAAAAGCGTAGATGAGCGGTTTATGGTCCGTGTATATCGTGACATGTTGAACCTCGAGTATGTGACGAAACTTTTGAACGCTTTCATACACTGCGAGCAGTTCACGATAGTACGCGGGCCATTGTGCTTGTTTTTCTGTCAGCTTTTTGCTGAAGAACGCCAAAGGTTGCCATATGTCGTCCACCTTCTGTTGTAGACAAGATCCGACTTGTGATGATGAGGCATCCGTAAAAAGTCCCAAGGTAGCATCACTGACTGGGTGAGCCAGAAGAGTAGTATTTGCCAGACTATCCTTGCACTTTGCAAACGCAAGCTCTAATTCGGGCGTCCAGGGTACTGGTTTGGCACCCTTCAGATTGGAAGAAGTCAGAATATTGATGAGCGGTGCTTGTAGTTCTGCGGCGTTGGGAAGAAATCGGCGGTAAAAATTTACCATGCCGAGAAACCTGCGAAGGCCTTGCACGGATTTCGGCAAGGGAAAACTCTGCAGGGCTTCGATTCTCTCCGCAGGAGGGCGCGTGCCATACTTATTGATTCGATACCCTAAAAAGGTTACTTCATCAGCTCCGAAAACACACTTGGATGAGTTTACAATGACACCATAGTCGGTCAGCCGTTGGAACAAGGTATGCAGGTGTTCCAGATGTTCCTCTGGAGTGCGTGAGAAGACCAGGACATCATCAACATAAGGATAGCAGAAGTCGAGTCCCCTTACGACCTCGTCAATGAAACGCTGAGACGTTTGTCCAGCATTTCTAAGTCCGAACGTCATGAAGGGGAACTCGAACAGGCCGAATGGCGTGGTGATTGCGGTCTTGCAGATGTCAGCTTCCTGGACTGGCAATTGTTGATAGGCCTTCATGAGATCGATGGTGCTGAATATGGCTGATCCTGCCATATTTTGTGAAAAATCAGCAATGTGTCGAACGGGGTAGCGGTCCGGGACTGTCCTAGCGTTTAGGACACGGTAATCCCCACAGGGACGCCAGTCATCTTCTCCTTTGCGAGCCATGTGTAGCGGTGAAGCCCAGGGGCTGTCGGAGGGTCTAGCAGTTCCACAGCTGACCATCTCTTCGAATTCCTTTTTAGCCGCGAGTAGCTTCTGCGGGGCTAAGCGGCGAGGACGGCAGGACACAGGCGGGCCATCGGTGGTCACGATGTGATGAACCGTGGTGTGCTTGACCTGTCGAGGAAATCCAGGAGGACGAGTCAAATTTGGAAATTCCAGGAGAAGTTTTCCAAAAATTGAATCGTCGGTCATGGAAACGGCTTTAACGCTGACCTGGCTAGCTTGAGCTACTGAAGCAGCAGTGGTCAAGCTTGTGTTGCCGTCAATGAGGCGTTTGTGGCGCAAGTCAGGAAGTAAGTTGTAATAACTAAGGAAATCCGAACCTATGATGGGAGTCTCGACGTCAGCTATTGTGAAACTCCATTGGAAATCCCGGCGCAGGCCGAGGTTGAGGCGCAGGGTAATGCTGCCGTAAGTTTTAATTGAACTGCCGTTTGCTGCAGACAGCTGGTACCCTGTCGATGATGTGGCGCGACCTCTGGTTAACTTTTGCGGGTAGCAGCAGAGGTCGCTGCCAGTATCGATGAGAAATCGACGGGAAGAGGCTCTGTCTGTGACAAATAAACGGCGGCACGACGTGTCACGGTCAGTCGCCGCGTTTACTGACCGTGGTTCTCGTTTCCCGTCTCCTTCCAGCTACATGGTTTGGTGCACTTGTTAGCCTTCGTTTTATAGATCCTGTGATACCAACACAAGGAAGAGTGGGATGATGAATTTGATCTGGAGCGTGGCCTACTGTCGTTTCGAGCTCTTGCGCGTGAATGCCTGTCAGTACTAAGCGCTTCGACCACCTTGGTCAGTTGTTCCACTCGAAGGGCGAGTTGAGATAATTCTGATGAAGGGCCCCCTACTGCATGCACTGAAACCGGTACTGCCACTTCGACAATCTTGTCGGCTATGTCAGCAGCCTTCTCAAGTGGCAGGTCCTCTTGGGCTGCGAGGATAGCCTGCACATTGTTTGGTAGGCGGCGCATCCAAAGCTGTCGGATAAGGTCATCACTCTTGAAAACCGAGCCAGCCAGAGAGCGAAGGTGGCGTAAAAACTGGGAGGGCTTCCGGTCTCCTATATCTTCCTCTCCCAGAAGTCTACGAACCTTGTCCTCTCTTGAGGCTGAAAGGCGCTTAATAAGCTCTGTTTTGAGGTGATTGTAACAGTCAGTTTCCGGTGGATTTTCAATAATATCTGCGACTTCTCCAGCAACCCGGGCATCCAGCATGGCCACTATGTGGCTATATTTTGTACGATCATGTTTGATACCAGCTAATTCAAATTGAGCTTCAGCTTGGCCGAACCATACGGTGGGCTTATCGGCCCAAAACGCTGGTAATTTGGCCGAAACTGACATTGCTCGATTGGCCTGGCTCACTTGCATTGCTCTTAATTGTTCCTGCAGATCTTGTATCTGTTCTGCGGTAGCCATGGTCACAATCAAGAAGAAGAGAGAAAAAAAATAATGGAAAACCAGAGGGTAAGAACAGAGTTACAAAACTGCACAATAATTGTCAGCGCTCAAATTACAAATATTATTAAAGTATTTTGTTTTTGTTTACATGGATAGAATATATTATTATGTACTAGCTAAGAAATATAACACAATAACACTCTGTAGTTACTAGTGCAATGCAAATTAACAAAATATCCAGTAGGTATGTTTAAACAATAAAAGAAACAATACAATTTTCAAATTCACAGCTTGTCTATAGGGAATGAAACTTAAAATCCTATTTTATTTTTGCATTTGGTGGACAGAGCTCAGTAATCACTATGAATTTTGAATGTAGGTACACCACCTGGGTAAACAAGCTAAATTATTTAGGTATTTTTAGTATTTCCAAATTACAGTACCTACAGGAACTAGGTCATAACTAGTCTAAGTCACCCTAAATGTATAAAAGGTACACACACAATACAAAAGAAATTAGTACAACAATAAATAACTTATAGGTTTGTTCTTATTAGGATTTTTCTTATCTTATCACGTTATCCCTGTTAAGAAATGTTACAATATAGGTACCTACAACACATAGACTTATCTTTTAACTAACCATGCTACAAATAATGTCATTGATGTCACTAGTCACTGCCACAGAAATAGAGTACGACGACGACGGTAGGTACGTTCCGTAGACAGAGAATTCTATTAATTAAGCGAGTTTAACAATACACTCCGCGAGCAGTTACGTGCAGCGTTTCACTTGACGAGACCTGCCGAGGCGCGAGGGCGCGGATCGGAATTTCGATTGATGCACCGGTAGAGACCACCGCAGGGGTAGGTTATTATTAAGTTCGCTCACCGGATTGTTGGTTTTACCGTCGATGTTGATAGCTGGAGCGTCGTCTTGCAAATTTCCACAGACCAAGTAGTATTCAAATTGCCGTGGTTGCTTGATTGCTGCAGCCGACTCGATGACCGAGTCGATGGCGGAGCACCCGTAGGATTTTCGCAATTGCAAATTTTCGGCCGGCCGGACTCGACAATGGCGGCGGCGACGCAACTTTTTGACTCCGTGTAGAATCTTTTAGCGCACTGCACTTCACTGTATATACTTAGGCGTTTTCTTGTCGCGGGTCACCAATGAGGAGGGTGACGGTATAAATGAAAGTCCGTGTCACCTTTAACTCTCTGTTTATTCTTCTTACAATACAGTGACAAGAAAAACCGCGCGCGTGCGATCCCGTTTAGTGGCGAGCTCGTGTTGCCAGTCTTAAATCCATGTCGCCACACAACCTTTACAACCTCAGTAATTTTCAATTACCGCGATGGATTCACACAAGTCGATACGATACCCTTAGAGAACTACAAGGATTTTGCGACGCTTCTAACAACGCCTACGCGGCTGTTGTTTATATACGATCTGTCGATTCCAACGGTTATGTTCACAACAGTCTAGTAGCATCTAAGACTAAGGTGGCCCCTGTCAAACAAGTTTCCATACCTCGTTTGGAATTATGTGGCGCTGTGCTTCTCTCAAAACTTCTTTGTGAAGTTTCGGACACCTTAGAGATTGCAAAAGAAAATGTACATGCCTGGACTGATTCTTCAGTGGTACTCTCTTGGTTGAGTAGCCACCCAAGTCGATGGAAGACATTTGTCGGAAACAGAGTTTCTGAAATACTCACCTTCATGGATAATCATCAATGGTCGCACGTTCAGTCTAAGGAGAATCCTGCAGATTGTGCGTCGCGAGGAGTAAACCCTTCCGAGTATGCAGAGCTTGAATTGTGGATGCAGGGACCTAGTTGGCTGAAAAATAAAACTATAGATTATAGCAGAAAAGAATTTAAGAAAACTAATCTAGAAGAAAGAAAGATGTTAGATATTGTCTGTAGTACTGTAGTGAAAGAAAAAGAAGAAAATAATATAATGGTCAAATATTCATCTCTTAGGAAGCTAACTAGAGTCATTGCATACTGTAGAAGATTTATAAAATCCAGATACAATGAATCTACTACAATTTATTTAAACTTTTCGGAAATTAATCAAGCTTTACTTACATGCATTAAATTATGTCAAAAAGAGCACTTTAAGGAAGAAATAGATAGTTTAAAAATAAAAACTAAAATAGATAAAAAAAGGATACTTACCTCACTCAATCCTTTTCTCGATCAGGAAGATATTTTGAGAGTTGGCGGAAGGTTAAATAGAGCGAACATTCATGAAAACATGAAACATCCTATAATCATTCCACACAAGTCACACTTGACTCACCTTTTGATAGCTGATGCTCACGAACGTACGTTGCATGGTGGACCTCAATTAGTTCTTAACTATTTAAGATCCAAATACTGGATCATCAGTGCGAAGAGTGTCATAAGACAATATGTACACAAGTGTGTGACTTGCCTCCGTCATTCCGCTAAACCTGTAGCACCTTTAATGGGTCAGTTACCATCTGCCAGGGTTAATGCTAACCGGCCATTCTTTAAAAGTGGCGTGGACTATGCCGGTCCTATTAGCATTAGGCCTACGAAGGGTCGCGGTTATCACTCCACCAAAGGCTACATTTGTTTATTTGTTTGCATGGCTACTCGGGCCTTGCATTTAGAAGTCGTAAGCGACATGACGTCGCAAGCCTTTTTAGCCGCCTTCAAACGCTTTACAGCGAGGAAGGGCCATTGTGGTGAGATGTGGAGCGACAACGGCGCTACCTTTGAAGGAGCCAACCGGGAGTTAAGGGCATTGTTCACCCACGAAAGGTCTAGTGTAGCACCGGACATTGCTGAGTGGTTAGCAACTAATGGTACAAGTTGGCACTTTATTCCACCCCACTCGCCAAACTTTGGAGGACTTTGGGAGGCTGGAGTAAAGTCCAGCAAACACCACCTTAAACGAGTGATAGGCAACAGCACTCTAACTTTTGAAGAACTAACGACAGTTCTAGCTCAAATTGAAGCCTGTCTCAATTCCAGGCCAATATCGATGATAAGTAGTAATGCGGAAGACCCATGTCCTCTGACACCGGGACATTTTTTGATAGGCGAGCCTTTACTGCTCGTGCCGGAATCCAACTTTGAAACATCAAATATTAGTACTTTAAAGAGGTGGCACTTGACTCAACGTATGCTCCAAGATTTTTGGCGTAAATGGTCCCGTGAATATCTGGTTCAGTTCCATCAAAGGAACAAATGGTCTCATCAAACTGCAGAACCAAACGTGGGTGACGTAGTATTGGTAATGGAGGATGATTTGCCTCCCGCAAGATGGCTTTACGGTCTCATTACTGCGAAGCATGCTGGCTCGGACAATATCACAAGAGTCGTTTCTTTGCGTTGTAAGGGATCTATTATGAAAAGACCTGTGTCAAAGTTAATATTGCTTCCTGTTACTACATAATAAGTAGTATGTTTTGTTGTTTTTATTTTTGTTGATTATTAACTAAGAATAGCTTTTAATTTATAATTGTTGATTGTTGTTGATTTAAGATGTCATTTCATACTATAGTTTTATATATATTTTTTTATATTTGTTGATACATACAGTCCACTAATGTTTTGTCCTCCCATCTATGTATTTTTGTGATTTGCTTCATGGTGGGCGGTTTTATTTAGGTTTTTTTTTATTGTTATAATAATTTCAGTTTTGGACATTCTGTCCATGGTGGGCGGGATGTTTGAGTGAGAGCTTCCTCAAAGCTCGATAGATGGCGTTGTACCATTTTCTAAATCGCGCTATTATGGTTTTCCACTAATGTGATGTAGGGAATCGCTTTTCAATATACTTTGTACTCGTTGGAAACTTTGTTTTATTTGGTTTATTGGGCAGCTGTCGGGTGCAGTAACACTATGAAACTTAAAGTTGATTCTGTGATCTCAATAATGCACGCTGAATTAATAGCAATTTTAGAGGCATTGTCCTATATTGACTCAATTGCATGTTCTAAGTTTTTAATTTTATCTGATTGTCGCAGTGCTTTACAATTATTAAAACGATGCACCTTTCCCAAACGAGGGATTCCTATTGCCTATGTTATATTTTATGTAAACTCAAAAGTAAGAATAAAAACGTTGTAATACAATGGGTGCCTTCTCATATTGGCATTGAAGGTAATGAGATGGTCGACTTCGCTAAAGAGGCATCAAACGACGGTGAAAAGTATTCCTGTGTCCCGTATTATACTGAATTTTACTTTAGATTAAAACACCTTTGTTATGACAACTGGCAAGAATACTTCAATGAAAGGAGCCGCAGTAAAGGTATATGGTATGCCACTATACAACCGAACGTCTTTAAAAGTACATGGATAGACAGTGCCAATATGGGAAGGCAGACAATAATAACGGCTCTGCGACTCCGCTCTGGACACATACCCTTAAATAAATTTGCATTCCTAATGGGTAAAGTCGAGTCACCAAATTGTGTGGAATGCAACATGATTGAAGATGTTTATCATATTATCATGGAGTGTGTCCGGAACGAGCCGGAAAGACGAGACTTATTAATGGTATTTAATAATATGTGCGAGACTGGGGTATGTAACAGCGTCCTTGCTGCTCCTGCTTCGGAAGCAGCCAGGATGCTGTACAGGCTCGTAAACATTGGCATTAGTCGCAGAGGCAGTACCAGATAATTTTTTCTATTTTTTTTTTTTTTTTGTTGAGTAGTTATGTAAAAAGTCGACTTGTAACGATGAGGGTGGCATGATCTGTCTAGATTAAAACCCTCTCTAAATAAATAAAGATTAAAAAAAAAAAAAGTTTGAGCTTCATACATACATTAGCTTATTATTTTTTTTACGAAGAAGTACCTAATAATTTGGAAAGGCAACAGATTTTTTTAATACAGCGCGCGTCTTTTTTAAATCTTGCAGGCGTTCACAATGGGTATGGGACACCCACTCCAGACCTGTTGACGCGGAATCGACTTAGATATTTGAAATTATTAATGACCAACAAAAAAGACAACATACTAATAATGCAGCACATATCTACCTACAAAAGCATAAATATGAAACACGGGAAATGTATGAAAGAAAAAACCGTAGTACATCGGTAATCTTTATTTAATACTAGCTGTGCCCGCGACTTCGTTTGCGTGCATGTCGGAAAACAATACATAATGTGTCGCTTTGATATGGTGTAGGTATCACACGTCCAATAAAAATGAAGAATCTGACCGTACCTGGGGTTCTCTACCACAGCCCTAACCAGGCTGCTAACATCTTATCTCGGTGTCATTTTCCCTCGAATCCGCCAACTAGTCCAGTGCTAAATACCATTAGCAATACCCCTTTCTCTCCTGCCAACTCTCTTGCGCTCCTGGAGGTGGATGAAACTGAGGTCGAATCCCTTATTCTGCAACTACGCAACGACTGCGCAATTGGTTGGGACGGTATTTCGCCCCTCTTACTGAAAACATGCCTTCAGACTCTCACGAAGCCACTAACGTATATCTTTAATGGTTGTCTACAGAAAGGTGTTTTTCCGGATGCTCTTAAAAGAGCAATAGTATATCCAATCTATAAGGGAGGGGACAGAAGAAGTGTCAACAACTATAGACCAATATCGGTTTTGACTGCACTCTCTAAGGTCCTTGAAAAAATCCTCAGCAGCCGTCTCAAGAACTTCTTGGATAGGTATCGCATCGTAGCTGATAATCAGTATGGATTTCGTACTGGGATCTCGACTGAGGATGCGGTACTGGATCTGACGCAAATGGGAACCGTGATAATAAAATCAAATCTCTAGGTATATTTCTAGACCTTTCTAAGGCGTTTGACACCGTTTCTGTCCCCATACTTATCGCCAAGTTGGAACTACTTGGTATAAGGGGTATCGCTCTTCAAATCTTCAAAGATTATCTCAATAACCGAACCCAAAGAATTAAAATTGATAAGCTCCTTAGTGACGAGGAATCCGTGTCTTACGGAGTACCTCAGGGAAGCATTCTGGGTCCTATTTTGTTCCAAATTTATGTAAACGACCTGTGCAGAATGACCCTCCCTAATACTAGGATATTTGCCTATGCTGATGACACCGTGATTGTAGCTTACGGAGCAACGTGGGATAGCGTTAAATGTATTGCAGAATCAGCTTTATCCAAAGTAATAAAATGGCTCAACTCAAATCTGCTTACTCTCAACTATAACAAGACATCCTACATCCCATTCTCTATCCGCTCTAACACCGCACCAGATCACACTTTCTCGATAATAGCTCACACTTGCCCACAGCTTTCATCTACATGTCAATGTCCAGCACTCACAAGAACTGATAGTGTAAGATATCTTGGCGTACAAATAGACGCAGGGTTACGTTGGGATAAACAACTTAACGCCCTCACCTCTAGAACAATGAGATTGATTCATTGAGTCGACAAACCCTGATACACTGAAAATGGTCTTCTATGCTCTGTGTCAATCCGTTATTGGGTACTGCATTACTGTTTGGGGTGGTGCAACCAAAACTAGTCTAAGCAAAGTGGAAAGGGCACAGAGAGCTATACTGAAAGTAATGCTACGAAAACCATATCGATATCCTACAAAACAGCTATACTTGGATTGCAAGGTACTAACAGTCCGTCAGCTCTTCGTGCTTCAATCTGTCCTTAGAAGACACGCTAGCGTCCCCCCGTCTGATCCCAAAAAACGTACCAATATTCCCCCAGGCACTCGGCACAAAACTTCTTTTGCCAGACACCAATATTATTTATTTATTTTTTATTATTATTTATTATACAATAAGCACACACATTTACAAAAAAACCGGTCAAGTGCGAGTCGGACTCGCGCACGAAGGGTTCCGTACCATATTATATGTTTAACAATCGCGAAGATAACTTTTTACTTATTTTATAATGATACTGTGAATTACAAGGTTATTTTTTGCAGTTGCAGAAAATCACCCATGTTTAAACAAAATACCTTATGAATCGCCGTTTTCAGTATTGTTGATTAAATACAGTATTCAAGGTACTTACATGGTATAAAGAAGTTTAAAATTCCTATTTTGTTGAATTGTTGCGCTAGAGCTCGTACAAAAATGGTTTAAAATTTACAACTTTTACGGCCCCCTATTTCTTAATTTTAAAAGATAAAAAAAATATGTTTGTACTCTACTCAATGAGTTCTAGACGATGACACCCGCCCATAACACATAATCAGCCTATAATGTTCCCACTGCTGGGACACAGGCCTCCTCTCTGTGAGAGGGAGTGGGCCGTAATCCACCACGCGGGCCCGATGCGGGTTGGTAGATGTCACATGTCTTCGAATTTTTGGTTCTAGGACATGCCGGTTTCCTCACGATGTTTTCCTTCACCGTTTTGAGAGCAGCGGTGATGAAATAATGACATGACGACACCCCACATGCTAGATTAAAATTTTTATTTTTTTTTTCAAAATGAAAAGTTTATTGTATGGGGACCGACCCCTTAAATTTTTAACTTTGCTTTATTTTTATTATTTGTTGTTATAGACAGCGGAGGCTTAGTAAGTTTGTACTGGGCTGTACGTGGTTGTCTGATTTCATGGATTTTAATTTTCTTGCGCGGAACCCTAATTATTTTTCTAAAATAAGAACAGCCTAAGTTACTCCTTAAAACATCAGCTATATGCCGTAAAAATCGGTGAAAATTCGTTTGGCAAGTTTCCTAACTTGACTCAAAGTGCCATTTTTTAATCGGACTGCGCTTTAAAATTCTTCTATACCAAACTTTAACATCCCTAAACCTCATTTGAGGCGTAGTTTTGAAAAACTAATAATGACAAATATTATTACTTACTTATGCAAGTATTTGTGCCTCAGATTTGTGCTAAGTTTCAAGTTCATTAACCAAATTAATAAGATTTTTCATATAAACTGTATCTCTGTTTTCACGAACACAGATACCTAAAGAATTTCAAAAATCGTCTGGTATGTTTCCATAACTTGACTCAAACATTATTTACACCAATTTTAGAGTTAATCAAGCCACCAATAGTCCTCCGCTATAAAATTAACTTTTCACCCCTTAGGGGTAGATTTTTGGAAAACCCTAATACACGTTAGTCTTAATTTTTGGTCTCAAGTATAAAAACCGAGTTTTGAGTTAATCGGACCGCGTGTTAAAGTTCCTCCATACAAACTTTGACACCCCCAATCCCTCCTTAGGGGGTAGTTTGGGAAAACTAAAAATGATAAACTTTATAATTTACTTAGATGAATATTCGTGCTAAGTTTCAAGTCTATTAACTCAAGGGATAGGATTTTTCATACAAACTTTCATCCCCTGTTTTACCCCCTTAGGGATGGAATTTCCAAAAATCCTTCCTTAGTGGATGTTTACACTAAATAAGGTATCTATGTGCAAAATTTCAAGTCTCTAGGTCCATTGATTTGGGCTGTGCGTTGCACAGTGGGCTGAAAATCGGCTTTCATAGACTTAGGGATTTCTATCTGCAAGTGCCGGATTTTTTCCTGGTGCCGGTTTTTTTTTTTTTTTTTTTGCTTCTATTAGTTGTTACTATATTCAAAAATGACACCGGAGTTAATTCTGGACAAAAACGAAGGAATTATAATTTTTTTACGAAAAATTTGTATGAAGCTAGTATAAAAAAGTTAATTATCTCGCAAACAGCAAGGAAAACCGTAATATCCTTACAGGTGGTTATAGTACTAATTATTTATGATTTTTTGACATATGTCATATAACGGTTTTCGCTGCTAATTTTTTTTTAAAAAATCGTCAAAATATTTTTACTTATTTTTACGTATGAAACGGTTCCTTTTAGTGACTTAATTAAGAACATTGTTAATTATAAATAATTTTATTAACCCAAATATAAAACAAGAAAAATATTTAAAAAAATAGAAAAAATGAAATCAATTATTAAACATTTTCCTTAACACTGTCGTTGTCGGACTCCAATTCTGAGTCAGAATTCAGATTGGATATATCTAAAAACTCGAACTCACTTTCCTGAAACTGAATTAATTCGAGAGTTTCAGCAAAAAAGCTCTGCTTTCTTTTGGCATCTAACTTAGGCCTTTGTGCACTTAGGAAAGGATCCGAAGAAACAATAAGCATATTTAAGATATCTTGATTACAATCTTGCCTGCTTCTTTTCCGCGAATGATGTTCCCGGAACCTCCTAAAATCTTTGTTTCGAGACTCTGAGGCTTCTTCCGAGAGAGTCCCAATCGGCACAATATCATTTTTCTCGATTATGTCAGCCCCGTGTATTAGTAATTTATGTACGGTTGACGACATGTAGTACCAGTCGTACAATTCCACGTACTTTTCTGCTGTTTTGCGGGCAAAATCTTTAAATTTTATTACGTCGATCTTCTCGCCAGATGTTATCGCTTGCAAAATCACAGCAAATCTTTTAATAAGATCTTCGTCCAACCCAGTAATAGCTGCAGTTTTATTGGGAAACTCGAAAAACTTTCTTGCGGTATTCCCGTCATTGGTAGTTCCCGAGCCTTGTTTTACAATATCAATCAACAGATTGAGCTGATCTTTGAATTTATTTTGAATAGATTGTTTTCTGTTCTGCAACATTTCTTTGTCCTCGTTACTTCTCGCTGCCCACCGTTTGAAGTCGAGCCTGTACGCAATATGTAACAGACATTCCATACAATTAATACGTGCGTGTAGGGATGACAAGCCAAATTCGTATATGTCAGCACACACAGTCTTTGATGTTACAACATCTAAGCGGTTCATTTCCGTAGGTTTTGCTAAGCACAGGTAGCACGATGCATTTGATCTGGCCTCAGAAAGGTACGTGCAGACTTTGGCGTCGATCATTGTCATCATTAGTTGATGAGTCACCATGTTATTATTAATGCACTCTGTGGGGTTAAGGTCCTCAATTTCATCATCCATTTGTCTTTTGAAACCAATGACAACTGCTTCGCTCTCCTTTACAAAAGTAAACTGAACTGGACGACAATACAAAGTTGAGCATGGTTTTGGGTTCGTCCATACAGTATTATCACCATCTGTCAGTTTTAGTGGCACCAAGGAGGTCATGAAAATGCTTGCATCATCTTGCTCACCCTCCATTTTCTGCTTGTATCGGCTTTGGTTGGAAGCACCATCAAATCCCCACTTGGATATCAGCTTTAGCTGCTTATTTTGCACATCTGCATAGTCAGAAAGACTTTGAAGGATCCTCGTCACCGTGATGTCAAGTAAAGCTTGAAGTGTAATCCTAGCCGAGGAATCCGTAACTGACACTGATTGCTTCGGAGGGTAGCAATCAAGCTTAGTTTGTTGCACTTTATAGTAGGATGGATAAATATCCTTAGCACCTTCCCGAATGGCAGCCTCTAGCAAAGGGGTGCGGTGACAGGAAACCTCCCCGAGTTCCCGTGGGCTGGAATTCCCTTCGGATACGTCCGTGGGGAAGGCCAGTCTTCGGGACGGTGCACCCTGGGATGCGGGCAATGGTTCCCTTTAGGCACAAGTGCCTAAGGGGTTTCGTTGCCCGTATGCTAATATCCTGTCGGAGGAACGCTCCAACGTGTGTCCCTCTGCTCTAAGCAGAGACGCACAGCGGCGGAGTAAGAACGGGCTCGGTGTGCACTAACCCTGCCGCCGGGCAGGCAGAAGGAAGCCATTCATCCACCATCAATCATCATCATCCCCGCCACCATACACCATTCATCATTCACCACATCATCATTCCCATCCCATCATCCACCATCAATCATCATCATCCTCGCCACCATATACCATTCATCATTCACCACATCATCATTCCCATCCCATCACCCACCATCATCATTCCCATCATCATTTCCATTTTCATTTTGTCATTTCCTTCTGCCACCGTTAGTCTCGTAGCCCCGAAGATCGTTCAAGGTCATGTCTCTGACTTTTGACGGGGGTCGAGGGTCTTGGCTTAACCGCCCGGACCGCGAGGAAGAAAACCTCTATAAAAAATTACCCCAAACCTCCAAGCGGCGGCGCACCGTGAGGGAGGTTGGTAGCTTGAATAATGGGTAGCTAAATTAATCGCTAGTGCGAACCACTTTGTTTTGAGCCAGTACACAAAGTTCATACTCGTGGGAACAAAAATGGAAGAATTTATAAAAAACCCAAGACGAGACGAGGAGAAGGCGAGGAGTTATGCGGGGTCGGAGTCCGACGCCGCATCGGGGGCGAAGGCCGCGAAGGGCTCTTTTAAGAGCCCGGAGGGCGTAGTGGTGGTGGGTTCCGCTGGTAGGAAAGCTTTCCTGAAGCGGAACGTGGAGGAAAAACCGGGGGATGACCAGGGGTCGTCTTCCTCGGACGGCGGAAAGCGCTCGGCCAAAAAAGCTCGCCGGGTTCTAGGCTGGTCTCACACCAAGTCCAAGAGCAAGAGCCGGGCAACGCAGGAGGATGACTCCGTCGGCTCGGCCGAGGGGAGCACTCTGGAGGCGTCTGGCGATGAGTCGGACGCCGCTGGTGGCTCCAAGGCGGAGCGGGCCAGGTTCGCGGAGGTCGTGGCTGCTGCAGTGAGGGATGTGGCCTTGAAGAAGAAACAATCTTCGAAGGACAAGGCCATACCTGCAGCCAAGGCCTCCATTATGGCGGCAGCGGAGGTTCTGATGCAAGGGCCTCCGTCGGACGGCATGTCAGAAATGCGGGCGGAGGTCGCCCGCTTGACAGCCGCCATGGAGCTTCTCCGAAAGGAGAACGAGGAGCTCCGAGCGGACCTGGCCAGGCTCCGCGATGCCGGCCCTCAGAAGGCGCCGCAGGAGGGGGCGCAGCAGGGGCAGAGCGGGCTTGGCCCCGCAGAGGAGAGGCTACTATCCCTGGTGCGGAAGGAGCTGGCTGCTTTTAACAGCCGGTTCTCTGTCCTGGAGGGCATTGTCCTCCGGCCCCCGCTAGCGGCGAGCCGGCAGGCCTCGGACCAGCCAAAGGCGGCATCGTACGCCGCCACGGCTGCCACGCCCAAACCTGGGTCAGTGGGGCAGAAGAAGGGCGGGGCCACCTGCAAACGCCTTCGCAAGGCGCCTGCGAAGGCGCCTGCGAAGGCGTCTGCAAAGGCGCCTGAGAAGGCCCCGGCTGTGGCGGCGGCCGCCCCCGCCTTCTGAATCTCCTCCGGCTGACGCCGAATGGCAGGTAGCCGGGGAGAAGAAGAAGGAGGGCAAGGCGGCAAGGGCGGGCAAGCGGAGGGAGAGGCGGCGTCGGCGCAAGGAGCGAAGCGTCGCGGCGAGGTTGCGCGCCCCAAAGTCCGCAGCTGTAGTGATCACACTACAGCCGGAAGCGGAGAAGAGGGGCGTGTCCTACCGCGACGTGCTCACCAAGGCGCGGGCGGCGGTGAACCTGGAGGAGGTCGGGGTCACAAAGGGCATGCGAGTTAGGGTCACGGCGACCGGGGCTCGTATGCTCGAGATTCCCGGTGCGGCCAGTGGCCCGACCGCTGACGCTCTGGCTGAAAAGCTCAGGGCGTCCTTAAGTGCGGACGAAGCCCGAGTGTCCAGACCCGCCAAGTGTGCTGACATGCGCATCCTGGGTCTGGACGACTCCGTCACAGAGGGGGAAGTTGTGGCCGCCGTGGTCAAGATGGGGGGGTGCGCTATCGAGCAGGTGAAGGTAGGCACCATCCGTCCAGACTCCACGGGGTTGCGAGCCGTTACGGTGAGCTGCCCCGTATCGGCGGCCAACAAAATCGTTGGGGAGGGCCCAAGATTTCAGGTGGGCTGGGATTCCACGCGGGTGAAACTGCTGGAACCCAGACCTCTGAGGTGCTTCCGTTGCCAAGTGGGCAACCACGTGGGAGCGAAATGCACCTCGGAGGTGGACCGCAGCAGTAACTGCTTCCGCTGTGGTCAGCCCGGTCACAAGGCCGGCTCGTGCAATGCCACGCCGCACTGCTACCTATGTGCGGCAGCTGGCAAGCCGGCCGATCACCGGGCTGGAAGCAAGGGCTGTGGTCCACCCGCGAAAGGCCGGGGCAAGGGCAAGCCCTCCGCCCCCTCTACCGCCGTCACCGCCGCAGCCGTCGCCACAGGCGCCGTAGCTGCCGCCCCCACTGCCGTCACCGCCGTACCCACTGCGGCGGAGCTCTCACAGGGGCCTCAGGAGGGGGCTGCAATGGAATGCCAGTAGTGGCCCCATTGCGCCTCCTCCAGGCGAACATCAACCACTGCGCCGCCGCTCAGGATCTGTTGCTCCAGAGCATGGCGCAGTGGTCGATTAACATCGCCGTGGTCGAGCCGTACTTTGTCCCGCCCAGTGATTACTGGGTGGAGGACCTGAGCGGCTCAGTGACCCTCATTTCGTCGGCCGCCGCCGGTACCCTGTCCCATGAAGCCGTCAAGAAGGGACAGGGTTGCGTTGCAGCACGGTTCGGGGGGATTGTCGTGGTGGGGACATACTTCTCCCCGAGCCGAACTCTCGCCGAGTTCCACAACTCCCTTGCGGAGTTGAAAACCGTCGTCGTCGGGTTTCGTTCCCTTCCCGTGCTTGTCCTCGGGGACTTCAACGCCAAGAATGTGGCTTGGGGTTCCCGGCGTACGGACGCACGGGGCAGGATGGTGGAGGACTGGGCTCTGGAGACAGGCCTGGTCGTCCTAAACCGGGGTTCTGTCCCCACGTGTGTGCGGATGCGGGGCGAATCGGTGGTGGACATCTCGTTCGCCAGCCCCGCCCTGTTGCCGCACGTGGTTGACTGGCGCGTCATGGAGGGGGTGGAGACCTATTCCGATCATCGGTACATCCGGTTTGATGTCTCCGCCCATACCTCGAGCGCGCCGGTTCGACAGGCCCCGAGTGGTCCGCGGTGGGCGCTGAAGAAGCTGGACCGGGAGCTCCTCCTGGAAGCCTCGATCGTGCAGGCCTGGGTATCACCACCGGACAGGCCTGCCGACATCAACGATGAGGCGGAGTGGTTCCGGGAGGCCATGTCCGAAGTGTGCGACGTGGCAATGCCCCGGGTCCAGCCCGGTCGCGCCTTTCGCCAGGTGTATTGGTGGTCGCCGGAGCTGACGGCTCTGCGCGAGGCGTGCGTTGCCGCGCGGCACCGGTACACCAGGCACCGCAGGCTTCGTATCCGCCCTCCGGATACGGAAGCCATTCAGGCGGAGCTGTACGAGGGGTACAGAGCGGCGAAGACCGCCCTCCGAGCGGAGATCTTGCGGTCCAGGGATCTGGGCCGCGAGGAGTCGCTGGAGACTCTGAACAGAGACCCATGGGGGCGCCCCTATAAGATCGTGCGGGAGAAACTCCGCCCATGGGCGCCCCCGCTGACGCAGAGTCTCCGGCCCGAGCTCGTGGAGGACGTGGTGAGCGCTCTGTTCCCTTTGCGAGGGGAACATACTCCCCCGCCTATGGCTCCGCCTCATGCGGTGCCCGCTGCGGACCAAGAGACCGACGACGACGATGATACTCCGGAAGTGACCGAGGTAGAGTTGAGAGCGGCGGTACGTAGGCTCAGTGCCAAAAATACCGCCCCAGGACCCGACGGCTTACCTGGAAGAGCCTGGGTTCTGGCCTTTGGGGCTCTCGGGCCTCGACTAGGGGGGCTCCTAAGCGCATGCTTGGAGAGGGGCCAGTTTCCACTTCGCTGGAAGACGGGGAAACTGGTCCTCATTAAGAAGCCGGGGCGCCCTGCGGACTCTCCGTCCGCTTACCGGCCCATCGTGCTGCTCGACGAGGTGGGCAAGCTCTTTGAAAGAGTCATTGTAGACCGCCTCGTCGGGTGGCTGGTGCAGGAGGGGCCGGATTTGGCGGAGAGCCAGTTTGGTTTCCGCAAGGGGCGCTCTACGGTGGACGCCATCATGCGCGTGCGAGCCCTCACGACGGGGGATGCAGTGGCCCGGGGTGGGGTCGTCTTGGCGGTGTCCCTAGACATCGCCAACGCCTTTAATACCCTGCCCTGGAGTTGCATCAGGGAGGCATTCCGGTATCACCGGATGCCGACCTACCTCTGTCGAGTGGTCGAGGCCTATCTGACGGACAGGGCCGTCATATACCCCGGTCATCAGGGAGAGTGGAACCGGCGAGAGATGTCGTGCGGTGTCCCACAGGGATCGGTCCTGGGGCCGCATCTGTGGGACATCGGTTACGACTGGGTGCTGCGCGCCGACCTCCCTAGCGGCGTCAGCGTAGTATGTTACGCTGACGACACGCTGGTCCTGGCGCAGGGGAGGTCGCACCAGGAGGCGGCTGACTTAGCGACACGCGGGGTTGCGATAGTCGTGGAGAGGATCCGGCAGTTGGGACTCGAGGTGGCCCTGCACAAGTCCGAGGCCATGTGTTTTCATGGTCCTCGGAATGCGCCACCGTCGGGTTCCGATATAACGGTGGGAGGGGTTCTCATCGGAGTCGGGTCGACGATGAAGTACCTGGGACTCGTCCTCGACAGCCGGTGGAACTTCGTGGAGCATTTCCGACGTTTGGCTCCCAGACTGGCACGGGCTGGGGCTGCCTTGAGGCGGCTCCTGCCCAATCTGGGGGGTCCAAACGCCTCCTGCTGGAGGCTCTACGCGGGGGTCGTGCGGTCCATGGCCCTTTACGGAGCACCGGTGTGGGCGCGTTCCCTAAGGCTGGGACCAGCCGGCAGGTTGAACGCGTCCCAGAGGGTCATGGCCATCCGGCTAGTCCGGGGATACCGCACGGTCTCCCGGGAGGCGGCGAGCCTCCTTGCCGGATTGCCGCCGTGGGATCTGGAGGCAAAGGTCCTCGCGCACGTGTGGGAGTGGCGCGAGGAGGCGAAACGCCGGGGCGTAACTCCGCTGCCGCGAGAAATCACGGTACAGCGGACAGAGCTCCGGCGGGATCTCATGGCGGCATGGAGAGCGCGACTGTCGCAACCCAGCGCTGGGCACGCTACAATAGCGGCGATAAGTCCCCTCTTTGAGGAGTGGTTAGAGAGGCGCCACGGCGTCCTCACCTTCCGCCTGACGCAGGTCCTCACCGGACACGGTTGTTTCGGGAGGTTCCTGTTTCGCATAAGGCGGGAGGAAACGCCCGGGTGTTTCCATTGTGTGGATCGCCCGGAGGACACGGTGGAGCATACAGTGGAGGTCTGCCCGGCTTGGGCAGAGCACCGCCGTGTTCTCACGGAGGCGATCGGCGGCGGCGATCTCTCGCGTCCGAGCCTGGTCCAGGCCATGGTGCGGAGCGAAGAGCCTTCTGCGAAGCAGTGATGTTCGCGAAGGAGGAGGCGGAACGCGTGAGGGAGAGGCAGCCTCACGCCCTCAGTCGCCGCAGGAAACGCCCTGGGCGGCGGGAATCGCGGGGCGATTTCCGGCCACCGTAGGCGCGGGCCTGCGGACGGTGAGCAGCGGGTAGCTCGCCGTCCGGTAAGGACCAGGCCCGAGTCGACGGCGCGTTGTGTTCCACGCGCGCCTCAAAGAGATGTCAGCAAGTGACGGGGCCCAATAGGGCCGACGCCGCTGGGGTCGCGGGTTGTCCGAAGGGGTTACCGCGGCCCTGGCATAGGCAACTGAAGGAACACGGGTGGGTTTTAGTCAGTAAAAGTCTGACACGCCCTCCCGCTCCACCCAGAGCGGGAGAAGTTATTTGATGATTTCCCACCCTCAAAAAAAAAAAAAAAAAAAAAGCCTCTAGCAAAGTAATATATTGCCACTTTGACAGTTTTAGTGAAAGAAGCAATCCAAGCGCTTTCTCTGGTGTAAATATGACTTTTTTCACTGGTTTCTTAAGCGTTTCTTTAATTTTAACGGCTGCTTCAGGATTTTTCATTATGTATTCGATCACAGATGCCATATCCTCATGCCCTTCTTCTTTTAAACGCGCTGCAGCTGCATATGCCAATTCACTGGAGTCTTCGCCTGTATGATCATCAGATCTTCTCTTTTTCTGTTTACTTCCCAAATCTTCGAATGGTTTTCGGGACCTTTTTGTCATTGTTCCAACGGACAATGATGCCGACGACGAAGGTTCTTGAGAGTCTGATTGTGCTCTTGGTATCTCATCAACAGTTGGTTCTTGATTAACTAAAGCTTGCACACAACTTGGCCAATCAATATTTGCTTGCAGCCAATTTCCGTAAAGTCTTCTGAAGTGATCAAGGAATCGGTTGGATTTCTGCCATCTCTGTAAAGCAGCTCGCGTGAATTTCCGACAAAATTCTTTGAGAGTTACTCGATCTTCGGCAGAAAGGCAATCGCCTATGCGGGATACAACTGCACCAAACAATACTTCATGATTAAATGAAGTACTTTCACTTTTTAGAAGAACAAACAAGTCTAAATTGGTGATTAAACTTTCCATTTTAAGATTTTATAGTCGCAGGGCAAAAATTTAGTGTTAGCAGTTACACCGTTGTGAACAATCTAAATTATAAAGCAAAATTTTAGCCCTTTTATTGCAAAACGTCGATAATTAGTTAACTACCCTCATTAGAGTTTTAAAAGATGTGCTAATGAAAATTTATAATCGTCCAAAACATTTCTTAGAACTCTTAGCACAACTAATCAACAAATTAGCTTACTTATCAGAAATCATTAACAATAATTTAATCACCTATTCAGACTTATTAGAAGACTAAACAATTTGTTATTTTCAATGTATGTAAAGTTTTAAAACTCATTTTGTATTGATAAATATCTAATTCAAACATAGTTGGCTAAGTGTGGATGTACTATAAACCTCTGACTACTCCTTCGGGAATATAGGGGTGATGCTATTTTATGTTACGTGTTGTTAAAAGTCTGTGTTCCTCAACCTAAACATCAAAAGGAACATTTTCATGTGTAAAAATAAATAAAAATATTTTGACGATTTAAAAAAAAAAAATAGCAGCGATAACCGTTATATGACATATGTCAAAAAATCATAAATAATTAGTAGTATAACCACCTGTAAGGATATTACGGTTTTCTTTGCTGTTTGCGAGATAATTAACTTTTTCATACTAGCTTCATACAAATTTTTCGTAAAAAAATTATAATTCCTTCGTTTTTGTGCAGAATTACCTCGGGTGTCATTTTTGAATACAGGAACAACTAATGGAAGCGATATCCGGCAAAAAATCAGGCACTTGCAGATAGAAATCCCTAAGTCTATGAACGCTGATTTTCAGCCCACCGTGCGTTGGTATATTAGTCAGTGACTCAGTCAGGACTTTGATTTTTTTATATATATATATTTACCATGTTATTTTAAGACCACAGACTTCTTATAGGTTTTCCTGTAATCTACAGGTATAGAACTAATTTCTATATTTTTTTCAAAATTTTAGGCTCAGTAGTTTCGGAGATAAGGGGGGGGGAATGGTCAATTTTCGTCTATTTTCTTAAATAACTTTAAACCAATAAATTTTAAAATTATAAAAAAAATATATTTGAGACCCTCATAGTAAGCCCTTTCATTTGATATGTCACTCGGTACAGTTTACAAAACTTTTTTTTTTAATTTTCTTATTTTCCCCCTAAAAGTGACTCTTATATTCAAAATTCATATATTTTCTTTAGCTGTACGTGTTTTGGGTCACAGAAATCCATATGTGTACCAAATTTAAACTTAATCGGTCCATTAGATTCGGAGCAAATTGGCTGTGACAGACGGACAGACAGACAGACACACGAGTGATCCTATAAGGGTTCCGTTTTTTCCTTTTGAGGAACCGGAACCCTAAAAAAGGAGTAAATGCCAGTCGTCGTCAGAGCTGACACACACACTTTTTTTTTAAATCAAACTGGGTTTTTTGTAAAGTAGAGATTATTTGAACAGCATCCTTATAACCGACTTCAAAAAGAAAGAAGTTTTCAATTCTTTTGTTTTTAGGGTTCCGTAGCCAAATAATACATAGAAAGGGAAGTCTTATCATTACGTCCTGGGAGCTTACTATGAGCTCTTATAGCAGGGCAGAAGTTGAACGTTTCAGTGAGAGATAGAGAGACAGAGCTATATACGACCTATAGCACCGTCTCTCTCTCTCACTGGAAGCGTTCAACTTCTGCCCTGCGCCTTCCCTTCGCGGGCACAGCTAGTATTAAATAAAGATTATCGATGTACTACGGTTTTTTCTTTCATACATTTCCCGTGTTTCATATAAAATTTATGCTTTTATAGGCAGAAATGTGCTGTGCTGAATGGTATGTTGTCTTTTTTGTTGGTCATTAATCATTTCAAATATCTAAGTCGATTCCGCGTCAACAGATCTGGGGTGGGTGTCCCATACCCATTGTGAACGCCTGCAAGATTTAAACAAGAGGCGCGCTGTACCTAGTAAAAAAATCTGTTGCCTTTCCAAATTATTTGGCACTTCTTCGTAAAAAAATTAATAAAAGCTATATCTTTTTCCTTAATGTATGTATGAAGCTCAAACTTAAATTCGTGAAAGTAGCAATTAGGTAGCAATTTATTGATACAGCATACTTTTAGAAAT